>MU224858.1:9774360-9789428 GCA_018584345.1 Thuja plicata
ACACCTTCTTTAGCATGGTAACATTCCTTCCTATATTTGGGTTTGTAATCAGATCTGAACTTCTTGACTCTTGTGGGACATTTAGATGCAAAGTGACCAATCTTATTACATGAAAAACACTTGAATGTAATCTATCCTTCATACTTTTCTTTTATTTTCTTTTCTCTCTTAGCAATCATGGCAATTATCTCTTCTAGCTCTTCATCAGTTTCTTCATTCTCATTATGACTAGAGATGTGTGAGGATTTTTTACCGTGGATTGAAGCTTTGAAAGCTGTTTCATTCTTTGGTTCAGTCTTCAATCTTGATATCTCAAATGCAGAGATTTTGCTGATCAAAGTCTCTCTCTTGAATTCTTTATAAAACTGCATGGTCTCATCTAAAATGTTGATTTTGCTTTCATAGTCTTCTGTCAATGTAGTCATTAACTTGTTTATTATGTCTTCTTTGAAATTTATCCTCCATTGTTTCTGATTCCAGATACTACTTCATTTATCCTCTGGTTATAAGCTCTAATGTTCTCTTCAGGAAACATCTCAAGGCTGTTGTATTTCTTCTTCCATGTCTTCCTGCGTGCATTCTTTGCTTGGATATCTCCTTCAAACATGTCTTCCAAATACTTCCATATGGTATAGGCTCGGTCAACTTTCTTGATCTCAGAAAATTCACTGTCTGATAGGGCGCTGATTAGGGCTTCTTTGGAAATTGCATTATTGGTAAATGTTTCCTTTTGTCTATTAGTAGCATCATCCTTTGCAAGGTCTTTCAGAGATGGAATTATTACTTCTTGTGTAGAAATCTCAAAGATCTCAAAGCCAGCACATTGTAGATGTGTTATCATTTTGTTCTTCCAATCCAGATAGTTCTCTCCATCAAACTTAGGGATCTCTTTTATGAAGTATTCCATCTGATCTACCTTAAGCTGTTATGCTTTCTCTCCAAGGCACTTGGCTTAGATACCAATTGTTAGAATACTTTAGGGATAATTGAGAGGGGGGGGGGTGAATCAGTTATCAACAACTTTAAATCTTTAGCTTATACTTATTAATCTAGATTGATACAAAGTAAATTCATATTTAGATAAAAAATTACACAACACATCAATTTGGTTACGGGGAAACCAAATGGTAAAAACCCCGGTGGGAATTAGTACCCACAAAGAACTATACTGTTTATAGTGATCCCTGTTAAATGATCTTCCAACCTTGTTAGGAGTTGTTCATTACAATGCAGTAGTATAGTGACCTGGTTAAGGGTCACACCCTGTTAGGAGTCTTTTACAATAACCCTATTAGGGGTGGTGGACTCATTTTCCAAGGACTCACTATCCAAGTGGTGAAGGCTACAACCTTCTGGTTATTTGATACACACTGTATCAACAAGGTGAACTGCTATTTGTGACACTACTTGTCTGATCAGTTCCTTTTTTGCGCTGATGCTTTAACCTCTTGTAAAGAACTATAACAATCTTATCTATATTTTGAAAGCTTCAACTTCAATATCTATATTATCAACATATGATAAATATAGCTCTGTTGTTTTAACACTCTGCTCTGCTTTTCTTATCTCTGGCTTTCACAACTCTTCTTATCACAAATGACCTTCTATAACTACAGACACCAAGTATGAAATCATGGGACCTATATGAAAACTCTTCTTAACATCCTTGTTGGCTTTACTAAGCGTGCAAGCATAATTACAATCACGCAAGTATAAACTGAATAGATGCGTCGCTTCACTAAGTTGGCTTCACCAATTTAACCATAACTTTGCAATCTTCTTGAAATACGTTTGGCACCTTTAGATTAATATCAACAACTCATAACTCATCATGAATATACACATGCGTATCCTGAAGATAGGTGCAACTCAATAAACACGTTACATATGTCGGCCTTATACTGTTATTCCTCCAGAACTATAACCGTCAATAGAAAAATTACATATCTTTATTGAAACTTCATATCTGGGTCTGCGTGTATGAACATGGCATAATAAACATGTTAAAAACATGCATCTATCCATGCAAGTCTTCATGTCATCATATGGATAAGTACATACAGAAGTACTACTGTGTATTATATGTTGTCATCAATGACAAACATACAATCAATCAACTATTCAGAATCAAATCTCCAACAACCTCCTCTTGCAATATCAAAATTGGATGTGCTCTCCATATTTTTCACACAAATAGATCCCCAACGCTCATTAGTTGCATTTAATTTCATCATTTGCATTGGCATTCTTAGTTGCATTCTTAATTGCATTTCAGAAGGCTTCTATTTATTACCTCCTCTCCCTTCCTCCTTGTTGCATCCTTTTTCGAGAAAATCCCACAACATTTTCTTTGTTGCATTGTTTTCTCGAGGGAGCACAACCCTATATTGTCGTTGCTTCGGCATGACTCCTACAAACCCTCTTCCTCTGGGGCAACTTATTTTCTTGTCTTTAATGTAACATCACTTGCGATGCCACATCAAAGAGGGGAAAAATGTAGACGTCCAAAAATATTAATATTATTATTAATATTAAATTCTCTCTTATTCCTCTAACGATTTAATTTAATCAATTAAATAGTTTCATAGTTGGTATTTATGAATGATCAAATACTATTCTAATGTATTTTATTTAAATACATTTGCCTCACAAAATCCCCTTTTTAGTAAATTTATATTTATGAAAATCCCTCCATATCCCTAATTCTTTTAAACTATGATTTATTCAAATCTAATTTGAATTACAATCTAAAACCTAGCTAGAAGCCTATTGATTCAATCTAGAGACTTACCCTAAGCCTACCCTATTCCTACTCTACTCCCATCACCTCATTTCCTAAGCATGCTTCCCTACCTAACTGTCCTCTGATTTATACTTAAAGGGTGATTCCTAACTTTTTTAAGGTTAATTGATTTCTCACCCACATGGGGAAATTCTCTCCAAAATGGTCACCCATCCCTCTTAAATTCCTCCTACAAGTTTGTCTCCCACTTGGAAATCTTGAGCCACTCAACATTTAATGCCAAGTTTGACTCAAAATTGGCCATCCCTTCAAGCCTATGTGTCCCTTATGTGGCTCTTATGTGTATGCCACATAGATGCCACATCATCCAAGACTTCCTCTTCTCTCCCAAAATTCTATAAATAGAGGCCTTTGCCTCTTCATTTTTCATCTCTCATTTGTGCATTGTTATTATGCTAGAATTGCTTTAGATGTTCATAGTTGTTTTCATGCTCATAGTTTCTCATTTAAATAATATAGATATCACATGCTAGGATAATGGATAATGAATCATAGCTTTAATCTTGCATATTTTGCATATCATTTCCATAGCTAGTTTAGATCATCTTTTGAAGAATTTGAGACTAGTTCCTTATACTAGCTCTTGAATTGCTTCATTGTTTTCAATCTCGCATTGCATTGGGGATCTACCTTCATTTGTGTTTGAGAGAGCACATTCACAATCCATATCTTGAGAAAATCAAACAAGTTAAATAGGGTGCTTACTTGTTTTAGCTCAATCTGATGTTATTTGGTGTTTTTTGTTTCTTGCTTGCTCTTCCATATGATTTCGAATTGATTATATGTGCTAACCCATTAATGTTGCATGTTTTAGATTGCTCCCAATAGGTTTTTAAACCATTAAGAATTTTTCATACACACCTACTCAAGTGGAAATATCAATCCTTGCATACACAATAAATAATGGCCATAAAGTTCAACTATAGGCTATGCAAGTTCAAATAAGGGACATCCTTTATATGCACAAGGTAAGTGAGTCCCAAATCTATAGATGAAAGATAATAATACCAAACAACTAGGAGGAAATGGTAACCGAATATCCACCTTCACTTTCTGTTACCAATTTAGGCTACATACCTAATTTGTTAAGTTGTTTCAAGTTTCATGTGCATTTTTAAAAGACAAATATGGTTCTCTCTTGGTTTGATTAAATAATTACATTTGTTGGAGAGATAAGGGAAACTTTCAATTGATCAAATGTGGACTAAAAAGGAAAGATACAACATTGTTCGTTATCTTCAAAACATAAATAAAAGTGCAAAAGTAACATTTTATTCATTTCATATTCAAAAGGATGTACAAATGTTCATTTCTTTACCAAAGGAATCAAATATGCAACTAGAAATGCATTTCTATAAATCACAAATACATTTTATGTCCATTCAATGATGAAAGGATTAGAAACCCCACACAACCCATGGGTAGGCACATAAAACTATGTAGAAAGATATGCATGAGTATGGAAGTCAAGATAAAGAGATAGGGATAGGTCTGTCATTGCCTAGCAGGAATGATGGATGTTGTTATTGTGTGCCCTTGGTTGACTGGTTGTAGAAAAGACACCACTTCTAAATAGTGTCTGCGAGATGTGAAAGAGATGGTGTTAGTATAAAAGACTAAGCAATGATGAAACTAAGACCCATCTTTAATGGTGACAACAATACAAATACACATGTAATCACATCCAGTTACAAAAGAAAATCAAAATGAAGATGGTTCAATTTTTTTGCTAATGTGTTTGCTTCATGTGCAGGTATCGGTTCATTATTTGAAGATCATGTACATGGGGTAAAATGTCACTCCCATAAGGGTTGAGCTCAGTGTGCACAAGCTTGGAGCACCAAAGGACAAATAACTAATGAATTGTTGAAGGGACACATCTCTATGATGTGAAACCTTCTAGTTCAATCAACTACAACTAAAGAAAAATGATAAGACTATTAAAGGGACATGACATTTTTCTATGAAACCTTTTTGTTTGATATTATAATATGGTAAAATAAAAGGAACAAATGTCTACAACAAGATTTCTTTTAAGAAAGCAAGAAGGAAAATAAGCTGAAATAAATGATTTAATACTAACAATTTATCGTCATGTGTAGATACAAGAGTTGAAGGCATCCAATAATTAAAGGGACATAACAATTTGTTGTGAAACCTTTTGATTAAATATAAATGATCACATTCATTTATTGTTACAATCAAGAGAGACAAACAAAAATGAGATATCAAATTTGCATTAATGATCGATTTATGATCATAAAATATTCTACAGAAAAATCTCTTGCAAGGAGCTTTTATGAACAAAAGCATTCAACTAAGCATTACAAAGGAGATCCATGAAAGGTTGTTGATCCAAGAATAGTGGCCACTCAGAAATCAGCTACAATGGAGAAAGAAGGAATGATAAAGCCTGTCACGACTAGAAAAGACAATGTTTGTCATTTTTCACCGATTTAATAAACCTAGTTTGAGTTTTATATTTAGGGTTTTAATGTTTTTTGTTGGTTTTTATCTCTAAGAAAGGATTGAAGCTTTTGTTCGGATATAAGTGCTATACACAGGTGTATTAAACAATATAATAGGAGATGTATCTAGATAGGTTGTGACCTGTACAAACAAAAAATGTACCAAGATTTAAGACTACTATCACACAAAGAGAGGCATATATATGTTTTTTTTTGTCTATATCTTGTATTTTCATCTCATTTTTTGGGGTTGTCTCTTTTGGCTAGATTTTTGCATCTTACAATCTCTAGAGATTTGTATTAGACTTGATGATTGTAGAAGATTTCCTGGTTATTTATATATAGAGATTGATTCCTTCTTGATTATTCTTCTAATTTAAGCATTGATTCTTAGTATTTTGAATTAAATATTGCATTTAAATATCTATTTAATCAGTGTCCTTTTAGTGTTTAGTGCACAACATGATATCCCATGGTGCAAATATGTGATTGTGTTTTATTTTTAATATTGAAATTGTGAAAGCAGTAGTGTTTTCCTCTTGAATATTGGAATAATAGGACATGTCATAGAGTCATTTCTTCAAGATTTGTCTTGAGTTGTGAGTTGAGGCGTCTTTCATGAAGAATCTTGTGAAATCTTAGCAACAAATCATATTATTATTGGTGCATCACTTGTTAGCCTTAGGTTCTTTTTTTACAAGCATATCCTTCTTTCCCTTTTCCAGTCCAGTTAATTTCAAGTGATCACAAAGGAGAAAGATGACCTATGATCCATTTATTAATTCTTAATATATTACCCCCATTAAGAATGTTTCCATGTTACAACAGGATTTCCACATTCTTAACTTTGTATTACTAGAGCAATCCCGATTGATAACACTTCCCAAAGGTATAGAGTTCTTTGGGGCTTACACAAGATTGAAAATATTATACTTTGAAGAGGCATGTGGTTTGATTCAAGCTATAATACTTATATTATGTCAAAACATAGGAGTTGAGGTCATCTCATAGAGTGATCACTTCTCTGGGTAGGACTCCTAAAAAGAAAAAGAAAGATCCCCTTATTTATGGTCCCCTCAGGCTCCTTAATAAGGATGCAAGAAAGGAACAGACATGATAAAATATTGGGGATTAAAAGACAAAGGGGTTCATTTTAACCCCAAATTTAAATGTGTATGATCAATTTTAAGATCTTTCTCAATACAAGGAAGACACACCAAACAAGTTGATCTAAAATAAGAAATGATTTTATGATGAATGAAAAAGACAATGACCACTTTTTAGAAGTTAAATAAGAGGGTTTAAAATAAGTGCATCTTGATTTATGTTTTCCAAAAAACATTTAGCTCCTTTGATCCACTATGATAAGCTCCAAGGAAAAAATGATGGTAATTTTTGAAATTTTTGGACAGAGACCTCTTTATACCATCCCTGACCTGCAATAAAAAATTCATGGACAAATTCCAAGTTGTTTGAAAGATATGACCAGATCTTTGAAAACTTTAGGATTTTTTCTTCAACTCTTCTTGCACAAGGTTAGCCTTAAATTTTTTGAACAAAACAACAATATAAGGTTAGAAAATCCTCTAAAATATAGATTTAATAGAGCAATAGTCCCATGGGGGTGCCAAAATGATGATGATGAAAATGGAACAACGTCCTAAATTGCATAACCACTAAGCCCAACCATAAGCTCTAGGTAAGAAAATGAATCCAAGGATATCCAATAGAGAAATTCCTCCTAAATACATAAAATATGAAATAAAACCAAAATAATATACAATGCACTTAAGAGATGCTTGACTCCATTATCATGCTATCTTTCAAAATCTTGTATGTGAAATGTTGGTGCTCTCAAATGTGTTAGCACATGCAAAAGAGGCTATGAAAGAATAGAGCTTGGTTGATTGATACAAAATAATGAAAGTATGAAGATGATAATGGTGATAGCAAGATGATATGGAAAATAGAAAAGATAGCTAGTATGAAAATGATCTCCAAATAACAAAATGATGTTAATAAATTCCAAAGCATTAGGATCCAAATGAGAGGAGAAAATGTTCTTTTATAGAAGTTTCATGAAAATCAAGGGCTAGGATTAAGAGGTTCAAATATGAATGACTAAGATTATAAGGTAGGTGTTGGTTGTATTCTAGGTTTTTCTATTTGCCCTAAAATTTTGGTTACCTTCATGCCAATTTCTATCCCAAGTCAGAAAATATATCCCATTTTTGAAGTATTCCTATGAAGTTTCTGAGTCTTTAGGTCAAAATCCACATGAGCAGTGCAAAAACCCAAAACCCTAAGATTTGTTCTAAGTAAAATGCAAAAAATCCCTAAAATGTTAATTGAGTTTCTAATTTTGCATTACCTTTTTGACAAACTTAAGTCATGTGCCTTTTATAATGGTCGCCTAGTCGCTTGATCCCAGAAGTATATTCCTTTTAGTTAGGAGACTTGGTGATTAACTGTTGTCGGGAGGTCTCTTAAAGAAAAAAAATATTCTTTATTTGTTTATGAGACTTGGCATAGTCGTTCAGTCGTGAAGTCTCCAAATAAAGAAGCATGTCAGCAGTCAGTAGCCAAAGTAAATAGTTAAGTCGCGGTGTCACGCAAAGAAGCCAACAGTTGGTAAATGTTTATGAGACTTAGCGATTACTCCAGTCGCGGGGTCTCCAAATTGGGATGCAGTTAAGTGACATGTTAAAAAGTTCATGTCGTGTAGTCTCCAAGTTAGATGACAGTTAACTGAAAGATGCCAAGACTTCACGACAAACCGCATATAGTTTAGAATATGAAAAGTCAGGTAGTCGCTGGATTAAGATGCTAAGTCAGTGTTTATTTAGTGATTCAAAGACAAATAGTTAGAAGAGACACATGTCCACAATGAACAAGATGAAGGGTAGTCACGTGGTCTCCCAAAAGAAAAAGGTCATTTGGATATTAGGAGACTAAGAGTATAAAGTTCTTTATTGTCGCGTAGTCTCCAAATAATTTAAAGGTATTAAGGAATACTTAGCGACTTAGTAGAGATGTCAGATGCAAAAGGGTGAAAGGATCAACAGTAGTTGTGAAGTCTCTGATTTAAAGTGCTTAAAGGTAAAAGTGCTAGCGACAATGAAATAACCTTTTGTCGCGTAGTCTCCAGATTGAAATCAAAAGTTAAAGTTTGTCGCGTAGTCTCTAAAAGAATTGTCAACAAACATTTGTAATCAGTGATTGGGTGAACAAGGTTAGTCGCGGGGTCTCATAATGAGAAATAAACACTCAGTGACTTGGAGACAAATAGTTAAAGGTAAAGATAAAGGCCAGTCGTGGAGTCTTTGAATAAACTTTGAGTTAACTATTTCATCTAGCGACTTTGATTCATTCAGTCACATGATCGCCAGAAGATAACTGTCATTATCCAAGTAAAGAAAACTACACACTTGCTAGATCTCCAGAAGAATTAAGGGTTAAGATTCAGCATCCAATGACAATCTAGAATATTGAATGCTGTATGAAAAGGGTAGCTGAGATGTCTGACAGAAAACCAATCATATGAAGACATGTCACCCTCTTTGAATTTTATAAAGGTTTTTCTGAAGATGCTCATATATGATTTTGATTTCCTATCACACTCATGAACTACGGCTAGGATTTCAATTAATTTCACAGCATGCTAAATTGAAAGCAGAATTGATTGTATTTCAAATGATGAGCTTTGTACTTAGAACAGTTACCCTAAAGAGTTGATCGAAAGCTCATTTTCAACTTATCATACTTTCCAAATTGTAGAGCAAAGAAGTACTAGGTCTTTTATTTTTAGAAAGCAGAAATTGGTCAGTTGTAGAGTACCTAGCTGGTTATCAGATTTCTTGAATTATTAGGCAGTGAACAGAGAAGAGCAGTGTGTTCTGAGCATAGATTTATTTCAATATTGGTAAGAGAGAAGTTTGATACAGAACAAGATGAGTAATGTTGTAGTGTGGCTTCAACCAGTGGGAGAAGTGATGAAGTAGATGATGATGTGAAAGGGAAGAGGAATTACTCTGATGAATTATTAAAATTGTTTTCGGGGTCTATACAAAATAAGAGGGCCAATGCAAATTTGCTGGTAGATGACTACTGTGAGATCAAAGATGCTTGCACTCTAGGATCAATAGGTTTTTCTCTTTATAAATACTTCTATAATAATTATGATAAAGCTATCCCTGTGTCAAACCGTTGGACTAGTGTCCTTGCTAGGTTAATTATTCCTGATGTTTTTATAGATGTAGACTTGTTTCTAGGTATTTCTAGCCACTATGATGCCCTGTCTAGGTCAGTCAAGAAAAATGATGGTACTTCCCTATTGATTTTAAATAGGAATTCATTTATGCAAGCCTTTGGCTTATATAGTACTATGTCTACCAAGATAAATCTTACTAGACAGGAGGAGAGGTATAGATTACAACCGGGTGCTGCTAGGACCCAATTACAAAAGCATATGCTTAAAGAGTTTAGGAATCATCTTACTCCTATACCTAGAACTACTCCCTACTGATTCAAAGACCTGCATTTTTATATTAAGTATATTGCCTATGCCTTGTGTAGAGTGTTAGGGATAGATGGAGGGGGCAGAGAAGATAAGTGATCGAGTTCTAATGATGGTGTTAGACCTACAAGATGTGCATTCTAGCATAAATTATGATTATATACAGTATATTATAGATAAAATGCATGAGGGATTTATAGCTGCGTAGAAGAAGATGAAGGACACAAAAGAGAAGGACCCTAGGTTCTTCCACTATTCCATCCTGATGCATTTGTTATTGCATTTTAACTTTGGGATTATGGATGTGAATAACTTAAATCCTCAAAGGATTTTCTAGGGTCGACCTAATCCCATTCAGTTTTGGGTTAGGATATGGAATTATACATCCAAGGATTGTGACTTTTGTGGATTTGAAAATTGGATTGTATATCCAATAATGCAGAGCATGGGTATCAGCAAAACCATGCTCCCTATAAAGGTGCTGCAACTACTGAGACCTTGTGAGTATGTGGACAAGTGGGAGGGTGATCATAATTGGGGAGACTTCTTCTTAGAAGAGAATTTCACCATGATTAGGGTATATGGATGCACACATCTACCTCATGTCTTACCCTACCATGTACCATCCAGAGTTGCTGCCATGGAATTCATCTGGAAACTATTGTTGATATATAATGAACATTTTGCACCACACAGGAAGGGGACCTTAACCCCTAGATAGTTTAAGATCTTTAACTTTACCATTGGCAAGGGTGCCATTGATTTAGTAAGTAAATGGTTGGAGAGCTGCAAGATGGGGGCAACATCATACATATATATTAACCCTGAGGGATTCATGGTAGGAGTTAGGAAACTTTTGACTCCTACCATCCCTAATACAAATGTGCATGGTTTATGTATAGAAGAGGATGTAACAAGAAATCTTCTTGATGAAGATGAAATCAAAACAAGAAGGGAGAGGGTTCAAGAATTGCTGAATCTAGAAAAGCAAATAAAGAGAAATGGGTTGTCTTTTGGAGGCTTTTACCATGATCTGCCTTATTTTGACAAGATTAAGGCTATGATTGATAATTTTTGTATACTCTATGAACAATTGGATAATGTTTTGGATAAGAAAGGAGTGAAGGAGCCTGAGCGTTCAGAATCAGAGTGTGAGAGTAATAGTGATGGTGATTATGCCCGTCCACCTCAGTTTGATTAGCCTCAACAAAATATTTCACAAGTAGCACAAGAACATGGAGGAGAGGGTCATATCATTGACCTAACAGAGATCTCTCAGCCAGATGATATAGAAGAGCCTTATGCTAAGAGGCTAAAAGTTGACATGGGTCAGACTTCTTATGTTAGACAAGAGAAGAAAAGAGATAGAGTAAGTGCCCTCATTCCTGGAAATAGGTTATATGATCATAACCTAAGAAAGATAATCAGATAGGGGAAGAGGCAACAATAGGATGAGGAGGAAAATATAGAGTTTCCTCTAAAGGCATGTATTGATGAGAGATTGTTACATCAACAACAATTTCTAAGTGATGATAATTTTATTAAGATTGATGAATTCAAGGAATTTTTGAGATGGCACAAGAAAGAACAGATAAGGGCTCAGTTAAAGGTAGATGGAGAAGAAATAGTTACCAATGAGGCTTTGATAGCTTTGCAAGCCTATGATCCTCATAGTGAGGATGTCTCTCCAGACAAGGAAAGGAAAATGGTTTTAAACAGTGGCATTTTTCTTGCTGAGGGCTGGGACTTAGCCTCAACATTCATTACTGATCAAATTAGGAAGAAACCAAATCTAAAAATGGCAAGTGAAGTTCAAATGGGCGACATGATAAAGGGGTTTGGATATAGTCTAAAGTCACAAGCTTTCGCCATGTGGAGTCTATGTCCCAAAGACCAAAAGCCTCAATTGGTGAATATTTAGGAGAATATGGTAGGGAATCAAAAGGTCTGGACAGTGCATAATACAGGAGATCTAGAAATTTCTTAGATCATGACTCATTGGGATCACTTAAATGTAGACAAGACAAAGAAATTGTCTGAGAAGTGTAGCATTCTGATTCAGGAAACCATTGCCCTAGCCAAAGCTAGGGAATTGTGCCATATAAAGATACATCAGTAGGATAAGGCAATTGTTGAGTTGCTAAAACAACTAGAAGAGAAACCTGAAGTGGTTTATGTGCCTCTAGTGCAACCTTTACAGATAGAGGAAAAGGAAAAATTAGAGGAAGTAGTTGAAAAAGAAGATGTGGGAAAGAATAAAAATGAGATAGCCCTAAATGCATTTAAATGCATCTTGCAACATAGGATTGACATACTCAAAGATAAAACAGATGTCCTCTTGAATGCCTACAATAAACTGCCCACCTTGCACACATAAATAACAGGGTATATTGCCATATTGAACCCCTTTTTTGTTATTTGGTCTCCTAGGGTTCAAATTTTTGAAAAACTTGCCTATTTGCAGCCTCTTAGATCAGATCTACTTGAGGTTGTAACTGAGGTTGAAGATGAAATAAAAAAGGTTAATATAGCCTTGTTATTTTTTAAGGGTAAGTTGAATCAGGTAGAGGCTAGGTTGAGCTTATTTTCCTCAGATTTTAATAGGTTTGTTCCTCCTCTTAAAGGAGAAGATGATGAAGTGAAGGCCTTGGAGGCCTGGATGAGAAAATTTGACAGTATAATGCCTAGCAATGAGGCATTTATTTTAGGATCAGATTTAGATATGGGAGGTTTTAACAAGATTCTAGATGAATCCTTCAAGGTAGAGACTGACATGAATAAATTCCTAATGGATGTTAAAAGAATCACATATGTCAGATGGGAAAGGCAGAAGGTATAGGTATAGAGTACTCAGAGCTTTAAATGGCCAATAGAGGATGAAGTGATAGCATGGGACCTGATGACTAGGACCAAGAAAAAGAAGCCTGTGGTGGAGGAGGAGATCCTAGATGAAGAATGAAGGGGAACACTTGGCGCCTGACCATTGAGTACAGGGAGGTTAGCTATTAATGAAGATAAGTGTAAGTTATCCTGTAATGGCAGTCACTTAGTTTTTCTATAAATATCAGAAGCTATCCTGAACATTGTCAGACAAAGGCACAAGATTCCAGAAAAAGACAAAGAGTATCAGATTTTATCCCCTGTTTTTGTCTTTCCACCACTTCTACATTCTCTTCTTTTGTCTTTTATGTACTTTTAGGGTTAGGTTTCTTAAACCATTCGAAACTTGTTGTATCCTAACATGAAGGATTCCAAGATGATTAAGGACCTATATATAGATCAAAATTGTAATAGAAAAAGAGGATGAAATATATTGAAAATCAGACTTTCTTGATTTGTTTCCGTGTCTTCAAGCTTTTCATGTATTGAAGAAAACAACATATGAATAAAATACAGTGCAATTTTAATCTATCTTATTGTTGTCTATTTATTTGTTGTGTATGCTCTTTTATGTTTAAATTTGTAAGGCATTTTTAAGCATTTTAGCTACAAGGTAGCTATCTAATTACTTGCAAGTTTCTTTCAAGGAAAGAACTAAGTTTTATGAGTAGTTTCAGGGAGCATAACAGTATCTAAGGATTTGATACAATATTTTAGAGGTGATAGGATAGTTTGTAAGGCATTTTATCTGAGTTTCATGTAGCTTGTAAGGTAGCTTACAATATTTTGTTCTATTTTTCTTTGGATCTTTATTTATTAACTCTATAAGCCCAAGGATAGGCACTGGTCTAAGAATTGGTTTGCTAATCTATCATCATCCACATATTCAATATCATTTAAACCAATTACTTTCAAGAATATTTGTGTAGAATCAATTGTACTCATATGTGATTACAGTTGAAGTTTGTTGATTTCTTAAAGAGTAAATCATTACGTTATTCCTCCTAGATTCACAAGAATTGCAAAAGGAAAGAAGAATGAAATTTCCTATTATACTGCTGTCTGCTGTCATTAAGATATTGATTTTGATTGTCAAGCTTGTTCTCAGGATAGTTATAGTTATATGCATTTTTATATACATGTCCATCTAAAAATAGAGCATTCAACACATATGTACAATCCACTCTAAAAATACTGTCAAGTCAGTAATCAGTCATAGGTAAGACCTGCCTGAGTTAGTGGATCTCAAAAAACAAGGAGGTGATAATAGGTATTGCCAGTGTTATCAAAATACCTCATCAATTAGTGTTTTCTCTTGCTTGAGTCAGAGTATCAAAAGAATTGGGAGTCATAGAGTTGTCTAAGTAGTCAAAAATCTCTGGTGTTTCAAAGTTTAAAATTTTTACAAATCATACTGGTGGTGGTTGTCAAAGTTATCCTTTGATAAGTATTCATACATCCCAATTTATTGGGTGGTGACTCTAAAAGAAAATCTCTGAGATTAGTGCAAATTGAGTGAATATCTTTCAGAATGAATACTAGGTCAAGGATGTGAACTGATCCTAAGAAAGTATTATATGGTGGACTCTCATCATCCTCAAGGATGGAAATGTCTTGGGGAAAAAAGAGAAATCTAGTTAACATGAATGAGACCCCTCCAAGAGGTAAAGAGGGTAATGTTAGGAGAGATATGAATACTGATCAACATTCTCATGATGGAAATACTTTAGAGTATGAAGAAGTTGTTGAGAGGGTATTAGAAACACCCACAGTCACCTCTACTCCAAATGAGAGAGAAGAGACTAGCACATCTAGTTTAGATTCAGAAGATGCTCTCTCTGATATGCTGGCAAATGAAGAGAAGTTCATCTTGAAATAGCTTTCCTTGGTTCAACAAATGAAGAGGGAGAGAGAAATGAGAAAGAAAAAAAGTGATCATAGGAATGTTGATAAGAATAGAAGAAGATTTTCAAAACATCAAAGTATGAAAGATACAGAGAGGTCTCAGAAGGACCAAGAAATATCATTCACTCATAAGGCTCCTATTTCACAAAAAGATAAAGGAAAGCAAAAGATGAGTGAATGTAGAAATCAAGAACCTAAGTTTCAAAAGCCTTTAACCGAACAAATGTCCAAGTTGGACATTGATTTAGAGAAAATGAGAATTGGAAAAGAAACCATGGAGAAAATGTTGGAAAAAGCACAAATGGAAGCTGCTACCATTGAAATGAAGAAAAATATAGATTTTTTACAGTCTTCAAAATATGCTTATGTTGGCCCTGAGAATATTACTGCTTCTAAAACAAAGGCCACTACTTCTAAAGAGGATGATAGCTTTCAAAGGAAACCATTGCATACTGAAAGGTACAAACAATTTAATTTTGTTGGTATCCCTGGATAT
>MU224858.1:9800969-9816606 GCA_018584345.1 Thuja plicata
TCACTCCGCTGAGATTTTCCAAACCCTAGCTTCTCTCTCTCTCACAGGTTTCTCTTTCAGCTTTAGGTATTTTGCATGCAGGTGTTCTTGGCGGTCTGTGGATTTGCATGTTTGCAAAATCCTACAGTTTCTAGGTCTTGCTAGCCACTATGATGACCTATCTAGGACATTCAAGAAAAATGATGGTACCGCCCTATTGATTTTAAATAGGAATTCATTTATGCTAGCCTTTGGCTTATACAGTACTATGTCCATCAAGATAAATCTTACTAGACAGGAATAGATGTATAGATTACAACCTAGTGCTGCTAGGACCCAATTACAAAAGCTTATGCTTAAAGAGGTTAGGAATCATCTTACTCCTATACATGGAACTGCTCCCTCCTGCTTCAAAGACCTGTATTTTTATATCAAGTATATTGCCTATGCCTTGTGTAGAGTGTTAGGGATAGATGGAGGGGTAGTGAAGATAAGTGCTAGAGTTCTGATGATGGTGTTAGACCTACAAGATGTGCATTCTAGCATAAATTATGATTATATACAGTATATTATAGATAAAATGCACGAGCAATTTATAGCTACACAGAAGAAGATGAAGGACCCAAAAGAGAAGGAGCCTAGGTTCTTCCACTATTCCATCCTGATGCATTTTTTATTGCATTTTAACTTTGGGATTATGGATGTGAACAACTTAAATCCTCAAAGGATTTTCTAGGGTTGACCTAATCCCATTCAGTTTTGGGTTAGGATATGGAATTATACATCCAAGGATTGTGACTTTTGTGGATTTGAAAATTGGATTGTATATCCAATAATGAGAGCATGGGTATCAGCAAAACCATGCTCCCTATAAAGGTGCTGCAACTATTGAGACCTTGTGAGTATGTGGAAAAGTGGGAGGGTGATCATAATTGGGGAGACTTCTTCTTAGAAGAGAATTTCACCATGATTAGGGTATATGGATGCACACATCTACCTCATGTCTTACCGTACCATGTACCATCCAGATTTGCTACCATGGAATTCATCTGGCAACTATTGTTGATAGATAATGAACATTTTGTGCCACACAGGAAGGGGACCTTAACTCCTAGACAGTTTAAGATCTTTAACTTTACCATTGGCAAGGGTGCCATTGATTTAGTAAGTAAATGGTTGGAGAGCTGTGAGATGGGGGCAGCATCATACAAATATATTGACCCCGAGGGATTCATGGAAGGAGTTAGGAAACTTTTGAAGCATACCATCCCTAATACAAATGTGCATGGTTTATGTATAGAAGAGGATGTAACAAGAAATCTTCTTGATGATGATGAAATCAGAACAAGAAGGGGGAGGATTTAGGAATTGCTGAATCTAGAAAAGCAAATAAAGAGAAATGGGTTGTCTTTTGGAGGCTCTTACCCTGATCTGCCTTATTTTGACAAGATTAAGGCTACAATTGATAAATTTTATATACTCTATGAACAATTGGATAATGTTTTGGATAAGAAAGGAGTGAAGGAGCCTGAGCATTCAGAATCAGAGTGTGAGAGTAATAGTGATGGTGATTATTCCCATCGACCTCAGTTTGATCAACATCAAAAAAATATTGTAGAGGTAGCACAAGAACAGGGAGGAGAGGGCCATATCATTGACCTAACAGAGGTCTCTTAGCTAGATGATATAGAAGAGCCTTCTGCTAAGAGGCAAAAATTTGACATGGGTCAGACTTCTTCTGTTAGCAAGAGAAGAAAAGAGATAGAGTAAGTGCCCTCATTCCTGGAAATAGGTTATATGATCATAACCTAAGAAAGATAATCAGATAGGGGAAGAGGCAGCAACAAGATGAGGAGGAAAATATAGATTTTCCTCTAAAGGCATGTATTGATGAGAGATTGTTACATCAGCAACAATTTCTGAGTGACGATAATTTTATTAAGACTGATGAATTCAAGGACTTTAAGACTGATGAATTCAAGGAATTTTTGAGATGGCACAAGACAGAATAGATAAGGGCTCAATTAAAGGTAGATGGAGAAGAAACAGTTACCAATGAGGCTTTGCTAGCTTTGCAAGCCTATGATCCTGATAGTGAGGATGTCTCTCCAGATGAGGCAAGGAAAATGGTTTTAAATAGTGGCATTTTTCTTGCTGAGGGCTGGGACTTAGCCTCAGCATTCATTATTGATCAAATCAGAAAGCAGCCAGATCTAAAAATGGCAAGTGAAGTTCAAATGGGCGACATGGTAAAGGGGTTTGGATATAGTCCAAAGCCACAAGCTTTTTCCATGTGGAGTCTATGTCCCAAAGACCAAAAGCCTCAATTGGTGAATATTCAGGAGAATATGGTGGGGAATCAAATGGTCTGGATAGTGCAGAATACAGGAGATCTAGAAATTTATTAGATCATGACTCATTGGGCTCACTTAAATGAAGACAAGACAAAGCAATTGTCTGAGAAGTGTAGCATTATGATTGAGGAAACCAGTGCCATAGCCAAAGATAGTGAATTGTGCCATATAAAGATACATCAGTAGGATAAGGCAATTGCTGAGTTGTTGAAACAACTAGAAGAGAAACCTGAAGTGGTTTATGTGCCTATAGTGCAACCTTTACAGATAGAAGAAAAGGCAAAATCAGAGGAAGTAGTTGAAAAAGAAGATGTAGGAAAGAATAAAAATGAGATAGCCCTAAATGCATTTAAATGCATCTTGCACCATAGGATTGACATACTCAAAGATAAAACAGATGTCATCTTGAATGCTTACAATAAACTACCCACCTTGCACACAAAAATAAAAGGGTATTTTGCCATATTGAACCCCTTTTTTGTTATTTGGTCTCCTAGGGTTAAAATGTTTGAAAAACTTGCCTATTTATAGCCTCTTAGATCAGATCTACCTAAGGTTGTAACTGAGGTTGAAGATGAAATAAAAAATGTTAATATAGCCATGTCATTTTTTAAGAGTAAGTTGAATCAGGTAGAGGCTAGGTTGAGCTTATTTTCCTCAGATTTTAATAGGTTTGTTCCTCCTCTGAAAGGAGAAGATGATCAAGTGAAGGCCTTAGAGGCCTGGAGGAGTGAATTTGACAGTAGAATGCCCAACAATGAGGCATTTGTTTCAGGATCATCTTTAGATATGGGAGGTTTTAACAAGATTCTAGATGAAGCCTTCAAGGCAGAGACTGACATGAATAAATCCCTAATGGATGTTAAAAGCATCACAGTGTCAAATGGGAAAGGTAGAAGGTGTAGGTACAGAGTACTCATAGCTTTAAATGGCCAACAGAGGATGAAGTGACAACATGGGACCTGATGACTAGGCCCAAGAAAAAGAAGCTTGTGGTGGAGGAGGATATTCTAGATGAAGAATGAAGGGGAACACTTGGTGCCTGACCATTGAGTACAGGGAGGTTAGCTATTACTGAAGATAAGTGTAAGTTAGCCTGTAATGGCGGTCACTTAGTTTTTCTATAAATATCAGAAGCTATCCCGAACATTGTCAGACAAAGGCACCAGATTCCAGAAAAAGACAAAGAGTATCAGATTTTAACCCCTATTTTTGTCTTTCCACCGCTTCTACATTCTCTTCTTTTGTCTTTTTTGTACTTTTAGGGTTAGGTTCCTTAAACCATCCGAAGCTTGTTGCATCCTAACATGAAGGATTCCAAGATGGTTAAGGACCTATATATAGATCAAAATTGTAATAGCAAAAGAGGATGAAATATATTGAAAATCAGACTTTCTTGATTTGTGTCTGTCTTCAAGCTTTTCATGTATTGAAGCAAAAAACATATGAATAAAATACAGTGCAATTTTACTCTATCTTATTGTTGTCTCTTTATTTGTTGTGTGTGCTCTTTTATGTTTAAATTTGTAAGGCATTTTAAAGCATTTTAGCTACAAGGTAGCTATCTAATTACTTGCAAGTTTCTTTCAAGGAAAGAACTAAGTTTTGTGAGTAGTTTCAGGGAGCATAACAGTATCTAAGGATTTGATACAATATTTTAGAGGTGACAAGATAGTTTGTAAGGCATTTTATCCTTGTTGCATGTAGGTTTTAAGGAAGCTTACAATATTTTGTTCTATTTTTCTGTGGATCTTCATTTATTAACTCTATAAGCCCAAGGATAGGCACTGGTCTAAGAATTGGTTTGGTAATCTGTCATCATCCACATATTTAATATCATTTAAACTAATTACTTTCAAGAATATTTGTGTAGAATCAATTGTACTCATATGTGATTACAGTTGAATTTTTTTGATTTATTAAAGAGTAAATCAATAGGTTATTCCTCCTAGATTCACAAGAATTGCAAAAGGAAAGAAGAATGAAATTCCCTATTATGCTGCTGTCTACTGTCATTAAGATATTGATTTGGATTGTCAAGCTTGTTCTCAGGATAGTTATAGTTATATGCATTGTTATATACATGTCCATCTAAAAATAGAGCATTCAGCACATAATTAAAATCCACTCTAAAGATACTGTCAAGTCAGTAATCAGTCATAGGTAAGACCTTCCTGAGTTAGTGGACCTCAAAAAAGGAGGTGATAATAGGTATCCCCAGTGTTATCAAAATACCTCATCAATTAGTGTTTTCTCTTTCTTGAGTCAGAGTATTGAAAAGCATTGGGAGTCATAGAGTTTTTTAAATAATCAAGCATCTTTAGAGGCCTTGAAAGAAAAAACCCTAACAGTAGGTAAGAATAATGTAAGAAATAATGAGAATAAAGGAGATTAAGAGGCTAATACAAAGGGAGGGATGAGATTAAGTGGTTGGTAGGAAATATCATTTTTTGGTAACAAATCACATAATGCATTGGATTTAGACATGTTAAGAGATGTGAGAGGAAAAAAATCAAATTAACAGTATAAAAATAAAATAAAATTTAATTAATAAAGGAAAAGGTCAAATAAAGATACAAGTGGCGTTTGTCATATGCTTACAAATTTAGAGTTGGTGATTGGAAATGATTGGTTAAAATTAGAAAATAAGGATCATGGATTAATTTATTAAATAAATTTTTTTATTTAATTAATCGTAGAAAAGGGAAAGTATGAAATTAGATGATTAAATAAATAGATAATAAATATTATTTAAATAATAGAGGAATAGACTAGTGAAGTAATTATAATTTTTTTAAGAGGGGTAAACGCTTTGACCTAGAGTTATGAACCTGTGAGGTCACAAATGGGGGACCTCATCTTCAATGAGATTTGAGCCTTGATGACAAGAACAACAACACAACAACTTAACCATCACACCATGCCACCCTTGGCTAGTGAATTAATAAGATAAATAATAAATATTTGTTTTTAATTAATAAAAGATATTATGGTAAAATAATTAAATAAATAAAATATTTATTCAATTAATTGAGGATAATTTTAGGTGTCCACAATGGGATATCCCTTTCTTTTAGAGAGGCAAGAGTAATGAAAGCAATGTTAGATGCCTATATCAAAGTTTTAGGGAAAAATCAATTGGAATAAATTAGAACTTTTCTTCTTTAACACCAATATCTAGAAGAAGCTAGAGATTTTTAAGATACTGGGAATTAAATATGGTTCCTTACCAGGTAGATTTTTAGGCATTCATCTCTTTGCGGGTGCATGCAGATCAAACATTTTGATTAGTTTGATTGACAATTGTATAAATAGAATGGAAAACTAGAAGAGTAAATCCTTACCAGGTAGATTTTTAGGCATTCCTCTCTTTGCAGGTGCATGCAGATCAAACATTTTGACTAGTTTGATTGAAAATTGTATAAATAGAATGAACATCTAGAAGAGTAAATGTCTTTCTTCAACTAGGTGAATAATGATTCTTACATCAATTATCTTAGATATTCTAATTTTATTTGTCTTGTATGAAAATTCCATCCAATGTCATCAAAATAATTGAGAAAAAGATGCATAAGTTTTTCTATAATGATAATAAAGATCAAGGTCCAAAATACCTTTATTGACCTAAGACAAAATATGGAAACCAAAGCATGTGGGTAGAGTTGTCTAAGATGTTGACAACTAATGAATGAAGTGTGCTAAATTGATCTGGAGTCTACTAAAATTTACATTAAAAAAAGAGCAAGAATATTGAAGGAAAAATATTTGGACAACCAAGAGAAAGAAATAATTCTCACAATTGAGAATCCCCCACAAGGGGTTTCCATATAGAAATTTATGATATCATGTAGGTCACTCATACATTTCATGGTTTCTTAGGAATTGTTGGTAAAATTTTTTTGGGGATGACTCTTGAGACGAGCTTAAAAATTTTGGGGTAGAGGAAATTTTTAGAGATCGAAACAAAATCACAATAGCCCAATGGGGCTCGAAGGTAGCTAAATCTCTAGAAATACATGTTGTAGATGGAAGAGAGAGTAAAAAATGAAAATTATTTGTTACTCTTAATCTAGATCGAGATATAAATCAAACATTTTGCAAAGTATTTTTAAGGATATAAAGGTTTTTTGGCAAGTAATTGAGATGAAATAATATGGTGTGTTCACAAAAGGGAAAGTATTCGGTGAAAATTGTGTGCAAAATCTTGGAATCTACAAATACAATGGTGGATTAGCCACGATGTCTTTGTTGGAATAAGATTTTTTTTTACTAATGGTGTGCTCCTTTGCCTGGTTAGAAATTAGAGGTTGAATCCTAATGTGGAAAGGCTTACAAAAATAGGATTTTGGGCCCATTCAAGTGTGTGGTACGTTAAACAGATGAGAAGACTCTGGATCATTTTCTCTTTCACTGTGCATTCTCAAATGAATGTTAGTATTTTGTGATGAAGAAATTGTGTTGGCATGCTCCTTTATCTTCCCTCATGAAGGATTAATTTCAAGAATGAAACACAATTGTAGAAACATTGAATTTTTAAAGCATATGAGACACTTGTCCATCGACCATGATATGGGATATTTAGAAAGAAAGAAACTGACAATTTTTTTAAGAGAAGTAGGAGACTATGTAGAAATTATGTAGAAGAATTGGTGTGGCAATATTTCAATTTGTAAGAACAAAAAAAAAAATCAATACAACCAAATTTCCCATTACTCAAGTGGGGGTGGTCCCCCAATAGTGGGTTACACCTTTTTTCCAACTTTGACACTGAAATGAACATTCTAAAAAAAAAACTTTGCATTCAGACACCTATTGCTGCAAAACTGTTAGAAATTTGAAGATTATGTAAACTAGTGATTTTGAGCATTTTGTGTGTAGATTCTAAATAATTTTTTTTAAAAGAATTGGAATTGATTTATTTCCATTATTCTATCTCCTTCAAATAGTAGTTTCTATAAAAAAATAACATTTTTTATGATGAACTATAACTGATTGAATGTTTGAAGATGTCAAGTTGATGATCACGAAGCAGCAGAAAGTTAATACAAGACATTAAATTAGTTAATGTATTGTATTGTCATTGATTTCAACTTGATATAATATGATTGGTTATATACATAGTGTCAAAGACTTCATAGAACTAGAAAGATTAAGGTTATGCTATCAGTAATGCATAAAAGTTTAATATGCACTAAGTGACTACAAACACTGACAGGAAGTGCACCTTGACGAATAGAGAACCCAAAGAGGAAAGTCAAAGTGATGCCCGAGAAAGAAACCAGAGCAAGGATTACCAACAAGAAGAACATCAAAGTGTTACCCGATGAACAAACAACCCCAACGGATAGACAACCCTGACGGAGGTGCCTGAGGAGAACTAAAGTGGTGGCCGAAGCTAACAAGGAGTTAAAACACCGAAAGGAACTGAAGTTCAGAAATGACAAAAGACTTAGCTGGAAAGAGATAAAGATGGAGTTAATTGGTTTTTAATATTGTTTTCATTGAAAAGTTAAATTTAGAGATAAGAAAGAGTTTTAAAGTTGTTTTATTCCAGTTGTCTAAGAGAAATCTACAGGATAGAACTGAAGTATAGTTTTAAAGCAAGATTGGCTAGAATTGCAGATCATGCCAAGAAAAAGAAAGTTAGAAATGAGAAATGATGAAATCATGTCTATAAATAGACAAAATAATTCATTATGAATTAGGGGTGAATAAAGAAGAGGATATTGAAGAGAAACTGATGAATAAAGAAGTCTTTAATAAGTCCTGATCAATCAAGATGAAGAACAAAGCTATATTTTTGTGGACACCGAGAAACAAAGAAGCACATCATCACCAAGAAGAAAGAAGTGGAGTAAAGGTATTGAAAAGAAACATTGATCAGAAAGGTATTATGAGCTTACAATAGATTTGAAAATATGCAACGTATAGTTGTATATGTGAACATATCATTTACTATTTCAATTTAACCATTGGATCAAAAAGTCTCTTAACCGAGAAAGACTTAACAATCCTTTATATATTGAGATACATCCTAAGGAGTATCAAAAGGTTTGGTCATGAATATAACATAGAGATGCTAGATATCAAGTGATAAAATACACTGAGTTTGGTCATGAAGATAGCATAGAGATGCCAGATATAAAGTGACAAACTATTCTATTTAAATCCTCTAACAAGGTTGCACTTAACAGTGTGTTTGTAACCTTTAACAGGGTTGGCTCTTCACTGAGCTCACTTTAGAAGAGTTAAAATTTTGGGTTACTGGTCACAAGTGTTTTTTCCCTTAACAGTATTTTCACGTTAAAAATCCATGTGTCAATGTGTTTATGAGTCATTACTTTAGTGTTTTGCATTACACATAACTAATCTAGATTGATCAATATTGTAATATAATAAATAAGATAATGTATATGGTTATATGTTTAATTATGTTACATTTGAAATTGAGGGTTATTTGGAGTGTGTGTGAAGAAGGTAGGATTGTCCTCTTAATCCCAAATTTCTTAAAGGGAAGATTCAAATTGATTAACCCTAAAGAAAGGATCAATGCATAAATGAATCAACCTATTAAGGATATGGATAAAGAGAAAAACCCTAATTCCCATTTTTTAGAAAGATTAATAACTTTAATTGAAATAGATAGGAGAAATGTACTAACCTTGAGATATTCCAAATCTGAAGAGTGCTATTTTTTGAGGCCTGTGTTGAGTTTCTAGAAAATCTGAGATCGGATCTGGAATAGAAACACAGAGATGAACAAAACCCATAAATATTTTTCCGCTCTGAGATAGTTCTGATTTGTACCCTCAATTCAATGTCATCATTAACCCAGAATTTGTGATTGCACCCTAGGGAAAATTCAACCTAAAAAGTTTGAGACTAAAATTCTATTTTCAGATCTTGAAAGTTTGCTGAAAAGGGTATCTGAATCTCTTTCCTGATCTGCTGTTCCATATATGTATCTGCAAGAAAAATGGATTGTTTGTTGGGGGAGGGATTTTCCTTAGTCAAACCCTAAATTAGGAATTAACCTTGAAATCAATAATTGAAATAGAGAATGCTAGCACGTAGTAGAAGTAAATCTAATAATGAAGCTATGATATTCAATAGATATACAATTGCATTTTGAATGTAAACAAGTATGTAAATATGAAATCTTGGAATCAATTAGAAACCATAAACCTCCATGATTGTATGTTTGGAATCCACCTTTAAGAGAGATAAATGTTTAAGGATGCACAAAGGATCTTGAAGGAAGATCACACCACCATGATGGCTAGATCTAGGGTTTGAATGATGAATCTTGAATGCTTGAACCAAATCCCTTCAAAGGCTTGAAATCTTGAATCCTTGATCTTCAATGGAGAACTTGAATGCTTGAGAGGAAGACTAGAACACTTTGAGAGCTTGAAAACATGTAGAACAATGGATGCTTGAACTTTTTTCTTGATGAATTCTTGCTTGATTTCACTTGGAGAGAATTAGGATTGCTTCTTGTGTCTTAGTTAATGGTTAGAGAAAATGAGAGGAGAAAACTTCCTTTTATATGAAACTAGGGCACACTCTTCTAGAGAGGCTAAAATAGGGGAATTAAATTCCAATTGGTCCCATGCCCTTAGAAAAGGACCTCTATTAAATATAATTTAATAATCATTTCTTCGGAACCCAAAATAGCTGACCCGAAAGCGGGAAAAGGATTTTTGATGACCTCTGGCAATCGATAGACTCCCAGATTTGAAAGGGGGACCCAGGTCAAGGTCAAGGTTGACCTTGATCCAGGGAGTCAGAACCCCTGGAAAACATGCCAGATGGGATGGAAGGTGCCCAAAGAGGCCCAATCAGGGTCCTAAACAGACATAGAAGTAGGAGAGGATGCAGAAATGAGGGGACAATATGATGGTTGTCAAAAACATCCCCTAAGGGGGGATAAATGTTCTTACCATGGAAGTGATTCCATTTTAAGATGATACATTAAGCCCCCACTTTAGCAAAAGTATTGAAATCAAACATATTTGCGGTAAAGTTAGAAGAAAGACTCTAGTGGATCACAACGAGGTAGAACATCAGTAAGTCAAGGAAATGATCCCCCAGACCAAGGATTATAACTCAACATACATGCATAAATATATGAAAGTAAAGAGAAATTTAATCATAGAAAACATACATGATTACATAAGCAAGACAAGAGCAATACTATAGATAACATAGCTTCATGATCTAATCCTACTAGCATGAAAGTGAAAGAGAGAAAAGAGATAGTGATTACCTCACCTAGTAAGATGCCCACCTTACCATGAATCACCAAGGAGGGAGAGCCCAATAGGTTCACCCATAAACTGTGCTTTGTAATTGTAATGCATCTTCTGATGGCTTTTGAAATATCCATAGATCCACATTCTTGCATCATATGGAAATATAAAATGTATGTCTTTTTAGGATTTAGCAACTTATGTGCGTTACCTTCCAAGGATTTAACATATTGTACAATTTAAAATGTGTATCTCTTCAGGAATTAGCAACTTATGTGCATTACCTTATGAGGATTTAGCAAAAATAAAAATAAAAATGCGTGTCTCTTCAGGATTTAGCAACTTATGTGCGTTACCTTCTGAGGATTTAGCATGTTGTAAAATGTAAAATAATGTAAAAGATAGTATAAGGGAGACCCTATATATGCCCCCTCATTACCATGACTACCCACTAGGCAGGATAAGGAAGAGAAAGAGGATACCTACTTCACAAGGTAAGGAGATATCCAGCTTAACAACAATATACACTATATCCTTAGCAAAGAGTATTGACCCTTACCTCTAAGAACATAGATAATCATGAAACGGATATGTCACACATGGAAAAAAAGATCCTCAAAGAGGAAGAGATCTTATCCTCAAGATCCCCACCATAGAGGAGTGCTTAGGATAAAATATCATCTTCTAAAGAAAGAGGGACCAAAGATTCAATCATCAAGCCCCCTGTGATCAAGAAGAAGAGGAATCTCGGAATGAAGGAGTTAAAATCTAACCCAAAGCAAAGACAAGAGTTTATAAAGAGCATAGTTTGCAAAATAAAGAAGAGGTGATTACCTAGGACAATCACCTCTCATATAAGAGGGTATCCATAGCCAAAACATAAATCTTTATAAGAAAATAATGTTGTATGATAAAAAAATGCCACTAAGCTAAGGAAAGTATATCCTTAAATAGAGGAATAAGGAAAATACCTTTCCCCCAGGGGTGAAAGCAAGGGATATATCAAATTATATCAAGAGATGTTATATAAGAAGAGATATCTTTACAAAACAAATGTCCTAGAAAAGATATCATGAGTGATTATGAGTGAAGAAAATATGTATAAAAAGGATAGCATTTAGAAAGAATAACCAATTAAAATAAAAAAAAATACATGCTAAGAGCAAAATGGATCCTAGAAGATTGGAATAAAATACCTCTTTCCCCCTAGTTAAGAGACAAGAGGAGAAATATGATCTAACTTATAGAAGAACGAGGGGAATGCCCTATATCAAAATTATGGAGAAATTGTAATGCTGCATGGGAATGAGATATAATTCCTAAAGAAGCTGTTTCCCTAACATACAACTTGAAATGCACACAATCAGTAAGTAAATGTGTATTACTATAATGAAAAGGACATATGTATTTAGAGAGAGAATTTTTTGAAATAGGTTGAAAGATTTATTTCTTAGAATTAATTAATTGGACATAAACTTTCTTAGCCACATCTTGAGGAGTATCAGGGTGATCTAAAGAAGGTGTTGGAAGAAGATCATGAAGAGGAGGATGATGGTTAAAATCAACTACCTTGATTGGAGGAGGTGGGAAACCTATACCATGCATCTCTTATTTAGGAGATGAATGAATTGGGTTTTTAATGCCTTGTTCATTGATACCAAGCCCTAAACTTTTATAGCCTTGTTTATCCACCATAGTGTATCCGGTAGTGTACCTATCATGCAAAGCTTCTACAAGAGGTGATTGATTATGGTGCTTATGAGAAAATGTTGTGTATGGTGGAGTGATAGGATTAGAAGAGGTTTCTTTATTTTTCCCTTTAATATCATCATGGATTGGATAGGGAGGGAAGGTAAATGAAAGAATTCTCGAACATCATTATCATGAACCCTAGCTTGGGCCTCATCATAAATATGGGAAGAACTAGGGATAGAAGATGGAGAAATAGAAATAGGAATATTTGGAATTGGATTAGGATTAGGAAGATTAGGAGATAGAATAGGAATGATAGGATTAGGATTAGGAAGATTAGTATATGGGGTATCATCTACCTAATTATTCACATAATCCAAAAGAGTAATAAGTCCACTACACAAATCCTTATTGAAAGTTTTCAAAGTAGGAAGACTGGTATTAGTTAATCTCAAAATAGCATAAGCAAGGGAAACATGAAGATTGACAAACATAATGAAATGGATGATACTCTCATACACATCATAAGTACTATAAAGAGATGCTAAAAGAAGCATAATGAGAAAAGTAACCATACCCCAAAGCATCTTAAAGATATTCATAATGAATGAAATGCAAGAAATATTTTTATATTTTTATGAGTATGTAGATTTTTTTTTTGTACTTTATTGTTTTAAAATGCAAGAGCATAAAAGAAGATTAATGCAAGATCTAGTCTCTAAGGAAAAGAGGAAAAGCATCTAACACCCAAAAAGAAAAAGTTGTCTATCACGGGTTCAACAAAATGTAATATAAGAAATAAGATAATGTATATGGTTATATGTTTAATTATGTTACATTTGAAATTGAGGGTTATTTGGAGTGTGTGTGAAGAAGGTAGGATTGTCCTCTTAATCCCAAATTTCTTAAAGGGAAGATCCAAATTGATTAACCCTAAAGAAAGGATCAATGCATAAATGAATCAACCTATTAAGGATATGGATAAAGAGAAAAACCTTAATTCCCATTTTATAGAAAGATTAATAACTTTAATTTAAATGGATAGGAGAAATGTACTAACCTTGAGATATTGTAGATCTGAAGAATGCTATTTTCTGAGGCATGTGTTGAGTTTTTGAAAAATCTAAGACTAGATCTGGAATAGAAATGTAGAGACGATCAAAACCCATAAATATTTTTCTTCTCTGAGACAGTTCCAATTTGTACCCTCAAGTCAATGTCACCATTGATCCAAAATTTCTGATTGCACCCTAGGGAATAATTGACCTAAAAAGTCTCAGACTAAAATTTTGTTTTTGGATCCTGAAATTTTTCCGAAAAGGGTATCCAAATCTCTGTCCTGATCTATTGTTCCAAACCTATATCTACAAGAAAAATGGATTGTTTGTTGAGGGAGGGGGTTGCCTTAGTCAAACCCTGATTTAGGAATTAACCTTGAAATCAATAATTGAAATAGAGAATGCTAGAAAGTAGTAGAAGTAAATCTAATAATGAAGATATGATATTCAATAGATATACAATTGTATTTTGAATGTAAACAAGTATGTAAATATGAAAGCTTGGACTCAATTAGAAACCATAAACCTCAATGATTGTATGTTTGGAATCCACCTTGAAGAGAGAATGAATGAATGTTTGAGGATGCACAAAGGATCTTGAAGGAAGATCACACCACCATGATGGATAGATCTGGGGTTTGAATGATGAATCTTGAATGCTTGAACCAAATCCCTTCAAAGGCTTGAAAGCTTGAATCCTTGATCTTCAATGGAGAACTTTAATGCTTGAGAGGGAGAATTGAACACTTTGAGAGCTTGAAAAAATGTTGAACAATGGATACTTGAACTTTTTTCTTGATGAATTCTTACTTGATTTCACTTGGAGAGAATTAGGATTGCTTCTTGTGTCTTAGTTAATGGTTAGAGAAAATGAGAGGAGAAAACTTCCTTTTATATGAAACTAGGGAACTCTCTTCTAGAGAGGCCGACATAGGGGAATTAAATTAAAATTGGACCCATACCCCTAGAAGAGGACCTATATTAAATATAATTTAAGAATCATTACTTTGGAACCCAAAACTGCTGACCCATGAGCGGGAAAAGGATTTTTGACGACCTCTGACAGTCGAAAGACTTCCAAATTTGAAAGGGGGACCCAGGTCAAGGTCGAGGTCTTCCTTGACCTAGGTCAAGGTTGAGGTTGACCTTGACCCAGGGAGTTAGAACCCATGGAAAACATGCCAGATGGGATGGAAGGTGCCTGGAGAGGCCCAATCAGGGTCCTAAACAGGTAGAGAAGTAGGAGAGGATGCAAAAATGAGGGGAAAATATGATGGTGGTCAAAAACATCCCCTAAGGGGGGATAAAAGTTCTTACCATGGAAGTGCTTCCATTTTAAGATGATACAGGTATACACTAAGTAATTTACTGTTTTGGTAAATGAAAGACTACTAATTGATAAATAGTAAGAATAAGGTTTAACAGTGAACTCCGAGCAGTAGTTATTTGTTGAGATTATTTCAAGGCATTCATTACTAAAGACAACTAGAGGCTTATAATTGTGGTAATAAGTTTTTGGGTTAATTTATTGAATATTTTTGAGGTCACAGATTCATCCTCCCCTCTCAGTTATTCTAACATTTTAAAGAGTGACATTCATTTGATTGAGTATATTTTTTTAAAGGATAAAAATGTAATTCTTTCTATTTTAGGTTTGTAACACTAATATCTAGTGTTTCCAATTGGTTTCATTCGATTTTGTTGAATATTTCAGATTTTATTTAGTTTTGAAGTGACATTAACTATAATTTAGACATAGGTTCATTTGGTCGCCCCTAACTTGTTTTATGTATATCAAAATTCATTTTTTTCCTTTTTTGTTAGAAAGAGAACATAAATACCTAGTGTTTAGATATTTTTTATAATTATTTTTACCTGTTTTACTATTTTTCCATAGGCATTGAACATATAAATTGGTATATGATGCAAAACCTGTGTTTAGTAAAATTAAAAATACGTCATAATAAACTCAATATATATATATATATATATATATATAAATAATAATCATTGGAAATCTTTCTTTGAGTAGTATCATCTTGCATCTGGGTTTGTCAAATTAATTCATTTGATCCCATGCCAAATTGATCTTTTGTCAACATTTTGATAGGTGCAAAGAAGACTCAATTGCAAGTATGAATGAGGAGTAGATAGATTATATCAAAGAGAGTTTGATATAAGAGGCTTTTATCTAACCATTTTCAATTAATTCATTTAAATTGGACCATTCAAGGCTTAAATCATCATATTTTTTTAAAAATGTGTAATTTCAAAAAAAAATAGGATGTTCAAAAAAGTGTAA
>MU224858.1:9832189-9918632 GCA_018584345.1 Thuja plicata
GTCATATAAGAATGCCAGTTGAATTTCATTGCCAGATCATCTGTATTGGCAAAGTTATTAAGGATTTACTGTTGATATTTTAGGGTGCAAAACCTTTGAGCTCAATTTTTAGGACCTTAGAGGCTCCAAATTGAGGTCAAACCCCCAGTTGATTGGCGCTTCATGAGTCAGGAATTGTAGATCGCGATCTCCCCTTTTCGGAAAGTGGTTATAATAGCCAATCAGAGCTATGGCTCAAAAGTTATGGCTTCCAAAAGTTGGGCTACCTAATCTCATGTTTTGTAAATATTTAAAGCCGACCCTTTTGTAATAAAAGTGAAAAATAATTAAATGCTAAGGGTAGTCAGCCTTAATGGCTAGATTTCTGGAACCTTCTCGGGCGGTGGAAAATTGCCTATTTAAGGAATGCCCGTGGTGTTTTCTAGGGCAGTTTTGGGTGGTTATTTGAGGCTTTGTCCTACAAATTATTGGAAGGGATGCCCATGTGGCTTTTGATATTGTAATTCTGAACTGTGGAACCAATAAGAAGCCGTAATTCCACATTTGTGGAACCAATAAGAAGCCAATTTTCTATTTTTGCAAATTTCTATTGTGTACTTGTGGTATTAAGGGGAGTCCCCTTCATCACATACATAATGCCAAAGACTTCAGAGAATCAATGAAACAGAGGTTATGCTTTCAACAATGCATAAAACTCAAGTATTCTCCAAGTGATAGTATACATCAGTAGAGTGCACACCATCGGTAAAGACAGAGATAAAGTCACAGTGATACCCGACGATTAGAAGACAGTGTTGCTCAAAGAAGCAGAATCACAGGATGCCCGATGAGCTAAAAATAGTGTTGCTCGATGAGAAAGATCTAATGATGCCCGACAGATAGAGATCCCGAAGCTAACTAAAGTTGTATCGACGGAACTGGCAGTTGTCACCGATGACAAACTGCAGAATTGACCGACAGAACAAAGAGATCAGAAAATGACAAAATAACTAGCTGGCAGAGCTTAAAGATAGACTTAACTGGTTTTTTTATTTGTCTTATTTGACCATAGTTAAGTAAGTGATTTAAAGATGATTTGTACAGCTGGCAAGAAGATAACCACGAGATAAATCAAGAGTTAAATTCGTAAATCAATTTGGCTGGATTATTTTTCACGCCAAGAATCAAGAACCAAGAACCAAGAATTAAGGAATATCATGTCTATATAAGAGACAAGCATGATTAATTTCTGGAAGCAATCAGATACACAGGGGAGTGAACTGATAGAAGATGCTGAAGAGAAACTGATGAAGGTTAAACTTCATACAGTCCTGATTAATCAAGCTAAGGGAGAGCTAAACAATTCTGTAGACACCGACACACAGTGAAGCACAACATCACAGAGTAGAAGGAATGAAGAACAAAGGAATAGAATTGATACATTGATTAGAAAGGTATTGTACGTAAATAGATCTGAATATCTACAATTCAAAGTTGCATTAGAAATAGGTCATTGTGTTTCAATTTAACCATTGAAGCATTAAGTCTCTTAACAGAGAAGGACTTAACCATCTTTTGTAATTGAGGTATATCCTAACAGATTATCAGAAGGTTGAGTCATGATAGTAGCATTAGTCTTACCTAAAGCCTATTGGCAGTCTAAGAAGGAGGCTGATTCAAGGATGGTAGTAAGATTAGCATAAAGCCTATTGATAGTCATGAGACTGATTCAAGGATGGTAGCATAGATGCCTGATACTAAGTGACAACCTATGTATAAAAATCCTCTAACAAGGTCGCACTTAATAGTATGTTTGTAACCTTTAACAGGGTTGGCTCCTAACAGGGCTCACTTCAGAAGAGTGAAGATTTGGGGTACCGATCCCAGTGGTTTTTCCCTTAACAGGGTTTCCACATCAAAATCCTTGTGTTATGTGTGTATGGTTTATTACTTTATCATTTTACATTTCACATATGCATTTATGGATTGACTGGTATACTCTGCATATTTACTGAGTATCGGTAAATAAGTTTTACTCACTATCGGTTATCAAGGAGAAGGATAGAAAAGGTAAACCAACATACAGTCATTTGTTTCTAGTATTTCAAAGGCATACATCTTGTAGGGACTTAATAATCTGAGGAGTATTAATTGGTGAATTGAAGTTTAAAGGATAAATTTTTGAGCCCACTGATTCACCCCCCCCTCTCAGTTATTACTAACAAAAATATCACATGTGCTAAGAGGAAGCAATGAACCGACATATAGATTATCAATGGCGATGGTGGCATTTAATATGAACCTAAAAAAAATAATTATGGGAGGATTTTTTAGATTTAAAGTTTGAGGAGATGAAATTTTCATACATTGTTGATGACAAATTGGTTTTATGATGCAGCATGGTACCAAAGTTGATGTGATGGCTGCAGGTTGCATTATTTTTATAGAAAAGGTGTTATTCATTTTCCCAAAACTTGCCTTGAGTTGAGAAGAAAGAAATCAGGGTGTCACAAGGTTGTGAAACCATCAAAGAATAGTGAGGTTTTATGAGGTTTAATAGATTGAAAATGGAGGTGAGTTTCATCTTCCTCACATAGAAACAATAATTTGCATTTATTGGGAGAAGTCAACATAAGTTATTGAGAAGAATTTTCAAAATTGAAGAGCCCATTTTCTTTCAAATTATAGACATCTCGCTAGGTGAATGACTCATGCAAACAAAGCATAAATATAGGTCCAATGTGGATATCACATCTATGTTCTTTTATTGGGGTCTAGAATTGGGTACAAAGAATGATGTAGAATGGGTGATAAATTAATTTATAAGGAAGGAGTGGTTGAATGGTATGAAGTCCTTGCTAGTAATGACATTAAATGGTAAAGGCTTCCTAGCACACCATGGATATTGGCTAGAAATTGGAGGAAACAAGTCGCTAACCCATTCGTTCATCATTTGGAGTGAGCATGGAATTAAGGAGGAGTGAAGAATTGAGGCCCAAATGGATTGGGAGGCACTAAAGGACTTCTTCAAGGAAAGGGAGATGACATGTAGCACTAAGAACACAGTTGTGAAGAAGTAATTGAAGGCTCCAAAGTTCAATCTAGAATAATACTAGATCAATGACCCTCTCAAGCCTGCAAAGTAGAAATAATATTATGTTGTTCAATGCTCTTTTTTATTAAAATTTCATTTATCTTTATATTTTACTAAAGTTGGTTCAAAGAATCAGTTTTAGTGGTTTGAATTGGTACTATGTTTCTGAAGGTTGACCATTACAAATGGGAATTTTTGTAATTTTCATAGTAATATGGGTCTGGGTTTTTTAGTAGAGGTTCATAAATGATGAAATTTTTATTCTATTATGGGTTCAGTGGTCTATAGAAGTATGACCCGAGATTTTGTTCATGAATTCTTGACATTTTGTACCTAAAGATATGATATTTTGTTTTCCTATACAATTGATAGGTGCATGTGTTGGATTTATTGGCATTATGCTAAGTTTTTTCATTGATGTCATATCGCTATGTTTTGTCATTGATGTCATATCACTATCAAAATATCTATAAGATAGATGGAGAAGTTATCAGAATAATGAGGATATCTAACGGCAGCCCACAACTATCAGATGAGAGGGAAGACATGCAACAAATGACAAGAGGAAGAAAGGGAAAAAGATTTACAAATTAATCTAGATAAAAGATTTTGATTAACCCTAAGATCAAAGGTCAAGAATTAAGGAGAGTAATTAATAAAAACCTAAGGAAGATATTATGACACAATGAGATGAAGTAAGAGTAGAGAAGAGAATACAAGTACATAACTGGGCAGATAAGCAAAGTGTGAAAGCAGAGCAGAAGAGAGAGCAAAGATTTGGATCTTACAAGATTTTGAAGGAAGTATATATAGGGCACTAATATCTTGTTAAGAATCCAAATATTTTTGACAAGGTAATTATAAATCCCTTAACTGAGTAGTCTCTAGCAGAACTAATAGAGTTCATTTTTGCGTGAGCTTTTTGTAAATCCTTTAATAGGGTAACGCTGTGTTGGTGAGATTAAATATATTAACAAAGTAGTATCAATAGGACTATAGATACACTTATCAATGTATAAATCACTCATAATCAGGTGAGTCACTCAAAAGGTGACATTTTGTAACCCCTAACTGACAAAACTTTTTATCTGCAGTGAAGAGTTGTGGGTGTCATCCCCACTGTAGTTTTTCCCTATGACCAAGGGTTTCTGTGTAACCAAAAGTTATTGTGTTATGAGTATATGAATTTTTTTAAGCATTTACTATTATTTAATTTGATTCATATCGGTAATACAGTGAACACTATTAGTTATTATGGCTATCAGTTGAAGTTTAATGAAGTAAAGTTAAAAGAGTGCAAAGTTTAATAGTACTGATTCACCCCCCTCTCAGTACCTAATCTTTCCAATTAACAATTGGTATCATAGCTTAGTACTCTAGAGGGAAAACCTAAAAACTTGAGAGTCGATCTTGGAATATGGAGAGGTATAGGAGAGAGAAGAATATGGAGGAAGCCTTGGAACAAATCAAAGATCTCAAAAGAAAATTGAAACATTCATTTGTGAAAAGAAAGGAATTGGCAGAAAAGTTACAGATAAGTCTAGACAACATTGATTAGTTATTGGAAAAGAGTACAAGCACTGAAGAAGATGATGCAATAGTTGTATAATTACTCAAAAAAAATACATCAGTGGAAGATGACCTAATTGAAGCATGGATGGAACTCAAAATTCAAGCACTAAGGATCACCAAAGTACTGGAAAATATGAGAATAGTCAAGGACACTCAAAGAAGCATTGAAACAGAGAAAGAAAGTCTCAAGAAAAATGTCAAAGAAAAAGATGCTACCATTTTGAGATTGCAACAGGAAAAAAACACATTAAATGATTTTGTAAATAGTACAAATGAAGAAAAAAGGTAGATACTTACTGATAACAAGAATCTGAGAAAAGAAGCTAAAACATTGAAGAACAATCTTAAAGTTGAGAAAGAAGTAAATGAAAGACACACTAATTTTTAGGTAAGCAAGTAAAAATTGGATGAACAATTGAAGAATCCAAGTAGAACAAGAGAGAAAACTGGCCTAGGATATATCGGTAACAACAAATTTGAAATCGGTGAATTTTCACAACTAACAACATATAATCCATCACAAGAGCCTATCATCACACAATGAAAGAAAATTTTTAAGCCTACATGCTATAGCTATGGGAAGTTTGGTCATAGATCAAATATTTGTAGAAGCAAATCAGTTAACAACTCAAGAGGTACACACTTTCATGGATATTTCTATAATTGTAATAAGTTTGGACATTAGACAAGAGAATACAAATCAAGACCTAATGATACATCATCAGAAAGAATCTTTACTAGCTATTGCTACCTATGTAGTCAGTATGGACATAAAGAAGAACATTGTGGAATGAGAAATCTCAGAAAGAATTTAGGACCATGGAGATCAACATGAATGGTATGTAATGTTTGTCACAACTATGGACATGTAGCACATAATTGTAGATATCAACAAGATAGAAATGCAAATAATAAAGGAAAGACATTGGAGAATCAAGAACAAGAAAAGAATGACACGAAGATGGTTTGGGTCAAGAAGGAAGAAAATAATGAGTCAAAGGACAGCCCTCCTATTGAAAGTATGGAGGAATATTCATCAAACTAAGAAAGTAAGTTTTCTTAGGGACCTAAATAAAATTGTTAAATTTATTTGTCCCTTATTAGAAAGTATTATATATCAGTATGTAAAAGATACATAAAAGTTGTATTGAAATTGGTAAGTAGTAGATACTATTGCTTTATCATTATGAAGATATACAGTTATCGGTAAAAAGTCTAGTTATTAGAGTAAGAGAAGAGTAATCGGTAGAAGATATTATTACCAGTCAAAAGGAATGACTATCAATTGAAAATTTATTGTTGAAATGCATTTATTACCTGTAAAGGGTGAAATTGGATGGTCTCTTAAATAAGGCTTTTAACAATGGGGATTTGCATATAAAAGAGACCCTATGCCATATTCAACCATTTACATTTAATTGTACTGATAAGGAGTGTAAAGCTAGAAATTTTTGCAAAGAATAATGGAGTAAAATACTTACCTTACATTATAGAAGATCTGGAAATACCCATTTTCTGATGCCTGTGTTGAGTTTCTGGAAAATATGCAACCAAATTTGGAACAAAAATGTCGAGATGAAGAAAACCTAGAAATATTTTCCGAATTTGACTCAGTTCCAATTTTGACCCAAAAATGAATGTCACCTTTGACCCAAAATTTTTGATTTTGACCCATAATAGAATGTTGATTATGACCTAGAAATGAATGTCACATTTGACCCAAAATGTCTGATTCTGACCGAGAAAGTCTGATTCTGACCTAGAACAAAATGTCAATTCTGACCTGCAACTCCTAAAACAACGACTGTAGATATAAAAAAAGGGGGTTTTGGGGTGGATATATAGGGTTTTTCCTTAGTCAAACCCCTGTTTTGGTGGTTTTCACCTATACAAATAGCCGGATGTAATAGAATGTATGTGTGTGTTTCTCTTAGAAAGAGCTTTGAATATATAATGCCAAGATCTAATCCTCTAGATTGAAACCCTAGCATGATTTGAAAATGAGATAGAAATACATAGATTTGAATATGATGAAGAAAGCATACCAAGCCCCCAAGGCTAAAGTATTCCTACCAAACTCACAATCCATAGTTGCTACTCCATGATAGTATCTTTTGAGTGTTTGAATATTGAAAATGGTAGATCCAAGAAGAAGGAAGGAAGGAAGAACTCTTTCTTGATCCAATGAAGATCCACAATAGATTGTCCACAAAAATGATTGTATGTATTAAGGAATCACCATATCTTTTCCTTCTATATCATCCTCTTGCATTCTTGCATCATCATCATGTCATAATCATAATTTTGTCATGTTCAAATGAAGGCAAAAGAGAGTGCTTATATAGAGATCTCAAGATAGACCTCCTAGGGAAATGCAAGGGACCCAAATTCAAAATTTTCCTTGAATTATAGTCCAATTAAAATCAAAAACCAAGGAGGGGATATATTAATTCAAATATCAGAGAAAACACTTCCGCACTTGGACCTGGGGACCTATTTTTAAGTTTAGGGCCCCAATATGTTCTGGATCTAAAAGCGGGGACCAACACCTGACAGAGGTCAAAATCAACCTCAACCTTGACCTAGGTCAAGGTCAAAAATGATTATTACCTAGGTCATAATTGACCTCAACCCTGACCTGAGGTTTCAGGTAGGTCACCTTAAGAAATCTACAAGATTCCCAAGTCAGCCAGGGACATAGGAAGATGAGAAAACACACTAGAGTGCTGGGGAGAGGCACAGAGGCCATAGAAGAGGTATGATGAAGATTATGAGATCTAGTACATATTTTCTACCTAAAAATAAATCCACAGGGAAGGAAATTAAGAAGAATCCATAGGATCCTAACCCTAATTTCACCTAGAAATGCAAAATCAAGTGCAGATGCATCGTAAATGCAAATCTAATATGCAAGTGTACTAAATGAGGGCGATAAACCTACCAAAATGGAAGTGCTTACATTTTAAGATGATACATTTATCTCCCACTTTAGCTTAGATATGACACTACGTGAATATGCAAGCTAAAGTAAGAAAACATCATAAAATAAAAAGGATATAGCCAAGTCCTCAACGTAGAGATATACTACAATAAACCATTAGTACCCGCAACCTACAACACACAAGGTTAATGAAAATACATAGAGAACCTAATAATTACTAGGATGAATTTGAGAAGTGCATAGAGCCCCTTATTCCCCTTGTTTCAGCTTACTAACTCTAAAAGGTAAAACAGGGTGATAAGGTTAGACCTATACACTGTATATGCAGTTTATTTAAAAGTCCTTTCCTAAAAAATTTAGAAGGATTCCTAACCTTCCTAAACTGATTCAAAGGGTTAGGTATCTGAATCATGATTTGAAAGGACTGAAAACACTAAAAAATGAGCTATCAAACTCAAGTTATGATGAAAAGAGTGAATGTCTACCTAAATGCATATGAAGGAAAATTCAAATTTAACCTAAGTAAATTCAAACAAAACCCTAATAAAAACCTAATTTGTAGCTATAAATAAGAGAAAGAAACAATTACCTCCTCATTCTTACCATTTGCAGAGTTTAGGAAAAGAAGCAGAATGCCAAAGAGAGAAGAACTTCGAGTGAGCCACATGGAGATCCTGAGAGAGTGCGTAGCCAGTGGACAACCACTACCTGAGGCAAGTTCATTGTTTTGATATTTGTGGTTGTAAAATTCATGTTTTCATAGGTAAGGTAAACCTTGACCCAAAAAGGTAAACCTTGACTTGGTCAAGTGAGTATTATAGTTGCATGGTGATAGAGTATTGATATGATGTTGTTTGTGCTGACAGGATCTTGTTCGTCTCTGAGAGCACCTCTTTTGAGGGATATTGTTGACTATCAGAGAGAACTTGTCCAAGCTACAGTAGGATGAGATACATATATTGAGATATGTAGGACTGTACTGGGTAGAAGTCCTTCTACAGATGAGGTTCCATTTATCCATGATATTGGCCATGATAGAGAGGTGGAATGAGGATACTTGTTCCATCCATATTCCCTCAGGAGAGATCACGATCACACTGGAGGATGTGCATAGGATCCTATGAATTTTAGTCCGAGGAGAGCCTATTAAACTGAGAGTGCAGTAGGGTCCTACTGAGGTCCTCTCAGATGGGGAGTATTGTTTAGGATGAGTACCATAGATGAGGACCCGGGTAGATTAGATCAATCTATTAGCCATACTAGTAGGTCCGACACCTTTGGTACGGAAAGTGATGATGTGTATACTCTGTTTAGTTGTAATACCCAGCACAAATGGTATAGTATTTTTAGCACCATTCACTCATCTCATACATAGGATGGAGGGTAAAAGGACTATCTTCTCATAGGGTCAATAAATTTTAGCTCATCTCTACCATGAGTTGTGTCAGTTAGTGAGATACCAACGGGAGAGTCTCACAGTATGCACCTTTCTACAAGTTTAGATGTTTGAGCATTACACATGTACATGACCACAGGGTGTTTTAGTGATGGTAGATGTGAGAACACTATGAGTCTTTTCCTACCCACTAGCAGATGTCTAGCAGTACGGGGATATCCTCTTTTGGAGGGTATGCCTCGATCATATACCAGGTATTGATGTGATATGGAGACCGTACTATCAGATGAAAAAATGGCCAGATACTCGACACTAGCTGAGACACTCACATCAGTGCAAGCTTCTAGAGGGTCCTACCAGTCATGCAGTGATGCCATATTACTATGATAGAGTGATGAGACATGTTGGTCTGATACAAGGGGTCCCCAAAATAGTATCTCAGTATGTATACCTGACCAGATACTATCAGAGACCTGACGCTATACACTGACCTACAATAGCAGATAGAAAGACAGATGAGAGTGAGGATATAGAGGTAGCTCTCGATGTATCCCATTTAGGCATTAGCAAAGAGTATATCAGATATTGGAGTCTATAGGGAACCCACCCCATCTTCCCTGATGACTATCCCACAAGTGATCCAGGTCTCTTAGAGAGGACACACCAAGGTAGTGACATAATAGTGGAGGAGGAGGAGGATCAAAGATACAAGGAGAAGCCCATCTTCGAGGGAGATCATATGGAGGAGAGAGCAGAGGAGAGAGAAGAGTTTAGAGAAGAAGAAGGAGCAGGGGAAAGAGAAAAGGAGATGCCCCTAGGTGATAGTACAGGTGTAGATGAACATGTTGTCTATGATGTACCACTAAGATCATGACGACCTCCCTGCATTCATATAGAGACACCACCATTGAGACCCAGGCATCAAGAGCATAGAGAGAGCAGTCACTCCATGCCCCCACCATATAGATTCTTTGGTGATTCTCAAGAGGGAGATCCAGGTATGAAATATACATTATATTTGGATATTTTAACAGAATGTTTTAAAAAGAAGAACTAAAAGATAAATATTTTTTAATTCTGCGGCTAGCATAGCGGAGTGGAGGATCTTTGTATCTAAGGTCCTAAAGGATACATGTATATCCTACCAACTGCCAGCTAGCGAGTGAGAGTCCCTCATTGGATAGAGAGATATTGAAAGAAATGCAGATGTTTTTGCATGCGTCCAGCGAGAGATAAGGTTATGCAGAGAGAGAAAAGAAATTGATAGCTAACCTACAGAGAGCCCATGAACTTAACTATGAGATGAGAATGTCAAGGAATGAAATACCGTACCAAGATCCTCAACTTCACATCATAGATCAGAGAGAGCTGGGAGCCATCAAGCCTTAGAGCGTAGAGATAGAGATTGATAGATATGGCACATGTGCCATATATGTATAAAACTCATAGAAGTTTATATATGAAAAATTTTATTTTCCCAATTAGTTCTGTGATTGATTACTGCATTTTTTTCAATACAAAACTTAATAGAAAGAAAGAAAAAAGTCATGTATGAGTGTATTCAAATCATATAACCTATAAAACAAACATAACTATTCTATAAGGAATACATAAATACACAAATAAAGAATGATGTACTAGGGATAATAACACTTGAGATGCATAATATTAATAGGTTCCTTAAGAGGGGCACCATTCATATCAACAATCTTATAAGCACTGAAGAAAAGTCCTCAATTACCACAAAAGGTCCAAGCCAATTAGGGCTAAACTTCCCTTTTTCACTAGGTAAAACATTCATATTCCTTTGATTTTCAGACAAGACTAAATCACCCACCGAAAAAGACCGTTCAATCACCTTATGATTATACTATTTCTGAAGTGATTTATGATAATCCTTTATATGTTCCAAAGAATTTATCCGTTGTTCATCCAACATTTCTAATTCCTGTAATCGTTGTTCTCGAAAAGTATCATTTTCAATTATCCCATGAAATGAAACATGCAAAGAAGGTATTTCTAATTCTAAGGGCATAATAACATTAGTACCATAGACAAGATTATAAGGAGAAGTACCTATGGCAGTATGAACACTAGTCCTATAAGCCCATAAAGCATAGGTAAGTTGGGTTTGCCAATCTTTCACATGTTTATTAACTGTTTTCCTTAATATTTTCTCAATAACTTTATTTGATGCTTCAACTTGACCATTATATTGAGGATAGTAGGGAGTAGAAAATCTATGCTGAATACGATATTTCTCCAAGAATTTCATGACTTCTTTATTCTTGAAATAAGTTTTGTTATCTGACACTATCGTTGAAGAAATACCAAATCGTGCTATAATATGATTAAGGATGAAATCACAAATAACATTTGTGGTAGTAGAACAAAGAGGAATAAATTATACCCACTTCGTAAAGTAATATGTAGCTGTCAGGATGTATGTATGTCCTTGAGAAGAAGTTGAGATTTTTCCAATAAGATCAAAACCCCAAATACTAAAAGGCCATGGAGTAACTTTATTGCAAAGCTCATGAGCAGGAGCATGAATTAAATTACCATGTTGCTGACACTGAGGACACTTCTTAACAAATGTAAAAGAATCTTGTTCCATTTTTTGCCAATAATATCTCATTCTAAGAAGTTTATTGTCTAAATATTTCCCACCAAAATGACCCCCACAAGAACCAGAATGAGCTTCTGCTAAAGCTATCAAAATTTTGGTACTACCGAGACATCTTAATAGCAAACCATTATAAGAGCGTTTGTAAAGTGTACCTTCCAAAATGATATAATGTGCTACAAGCTTCCTAATATAATTACACATGTTCCTTGTTGATGATTCTGGAAAAGTACTATCTTTCAAAAATGAAAGATATGCGAATACCATTCATCCAAATACAATTTAAAACAATCAACAGTAACCTTATTAGAAATTGTAGGGTGTTTAAGAGTGTGTATAGTAAATTGAAAGTCTTCAACATTATTCTTGAGAAAAACCAAAGAAGCTGGGCTTTCCATGGGGTCTGCATGTCGATTATCTTTCCTAGGTAAAGTTTGAATTGTATAAGAAGAGAATTGTGAAAGAATATCAAGAGACAAATCTCTATATTATGTTATTTTATTGTTCTTAGTTTGATAAACTCCTTTAATCTATTTTACAATCAATTGTGAATCCCCATAGATTTCCAAGTTTTTAATATGAAGGGATGAAGCTTCTCGTAAGCCAGCTATAAGAGCTTCATATTCTGCAATATTGTTAGTACTAGGAAAGGTCAATTTATACGATATAGGGACTAGTTTCTTTGTAGGAGGGACAAAGCTAATGCCAATACCAGAACCAGTCTTACATCTAGAACCATCAAAATATAATTCCCAAACATCCTCTTGCTTAATAGCTAGAATGCTCTCATCAGGGAACTCTATTGAGGTAATGCCTGTATCGGAATGAGGACAAGGAGCTTCAGCTAAATAATCAGTTAAAGCTTGTCCTATAATTGAATTTTGAGAAATGAAATTAAGATCAAATTTTGTAAGTAACATCACCCACTTTGCCAGAAGGCTAGAGAGATCAGTCTTTGAGAAAAGATGTTTTAGAGGATCAAATTTAACAATCACGTTGACCTCAACATTCAATAGGTAATGCCTGAGTTTTTGACAAGCATAAACTAAAGTCAATAATTGTCTTTCTAAGTTATTATATCTTGTTTCATAATCAATCAAAGTCTGGCTAATGTAGTACGCTGGTCTTTCCTTACCTTCACTATCATGTTGAGCCAACAATGCACTTATGACATTTGGAGTAGCATAAGTATATAGATAAAAGGGTTTATTAAATTGAGCGGGTTGCAAAATAGGAGGATTGGCAAGATACTCCTTAAATTTCTCAAAGGATTTTTTACATTCCTTATTCCAAGAAAAAATGGTATCTTTTCTAAGCAAGGAAGTGAAATGAACAGTTCTATCGGCTAAGTTAGAAACAAAGTGACGAATAGTTTGTATTTTTCCTTGTAAACTGCGTAATTGAGAAATATTCTTAGGAGGAGGCATGTTAACAGTAGCATCAATATTTTTAGTATCAACCTCTATGCCTCACTTAGAGATTATAAATCCTAATAATTTACAAGAATCAACTCCAAAGGCACTGAACCGCCTCATAATAGGTGTGGAATAATCATTCTCAAGGCCTTTCTTAGGAATGGTTTATTCAATCTGAGGACTACTTCTCCCGTTATGAGGTGCATTTAACTTTTCAACCCAGGGACGCATACTTGAAATGGTCAGCATGATATGTGCACTAGGTTCCTTAAGGAGTCATTCTACTTATGCTGCAGGAGGGTAAAAATGCATAAAAGAAACCTACACTAGTGCTGCAGGAAAAGAATACATTTATCTCCTTCCTGAAATGAATGCTAGAAATTGCAAACTCTACTTAAACCTATACTTTCAGCCTAGAACATCCATTATAACTATTCTTGCAGATGCTACAGGAACACTCACAAGGTATGATGCTGTAGGAAGAAATTGTAACTTCTATTGAAATATTGGAAATGTTGGAAATGCTAGAAATGCTGGAAATGAAATCTATTCTATTCTAACCTATTCCACCTCCCAAGTGGGCCCCCTTGGTCAGTTTATGCTAATCTATTAACATAGAATGTAAACCAAGAATTACTTCATTGTATTTCAAAAAATCATTACATAGAAACAAGACATGGAACTTGAAATAGATTGCTGTAAGATATAACAGTTTTCTTCCAAAAAAAACTTCTTTCTCTAATTTTTCTATCTAAATTCAAACTATCGGTCCAATCCCTATATATAGAGGATCAAACACTTATTACAAAATAGAAAAGAAACTATCTTGCTGAAAACATGCCGGAGAAGAATATGGAAATGCAACAGCCCGCAGTGTGGGTAATAAAGCTCGGGCGAACAGTTCAACATAATAAAGTGCAGAGGGAATATAGGCACACTACATCCCCGCATCCTGGAATAATGACTCCATTGTAGCAGCTATGTTTCCTATTGCTATAATGATCACTCCACCGTAGCTGGTCCTCAATAGTCTTCCTTGAATGCTGTCAACCACTCTCCAGCCTCTTTCTCTCCTGTCAAGTTAGTTATGATGTGGAAATATTCATGCAACAAGCTTAATCAAATTAAATATCCAGATATTAGAACATATATTCTAATGGTTTTATGAAATATTGCACTATATGTATAATATTAGCAAAATATGTCACAAACATATACCCATGTTTTATCAGTTCTATCTGGACTTTATCACAAGTTTTGACTGGCTAGGCTCTCAAATGTTTTGTCAAAAACTAGAATAGAGTATTTAAAATTATACAAAATGAAGGCAATAATTTGGCCTTATCATCTGCCCCTTGGTTAATCAAATGCTTGTCCTCAAGCATTGCACCTTCTGGAAATTGACCTAAAGTCACCAACTTCAGTTCTTCCTTGCCTCTGGCTTTTGAAGGAGTAGTAGAATCCTCTTGTTCTTTCCCAAACTTCCCTTATGTGATCTTCCTGCAACCTATCAAGTTTGGTAGTGTTGATGTCATACAAGGGCCAAAGGAGCATGGATGATTGCATTGTAAGTGGACACCAGAGCTCCTGCCTGATTTGCCTACCCAGCCGTGTGTATTTTGGTGCTCGATGTATAGCTGCTTCAAGGTTAATGGGGTTGTGTGGTTCTAATCTTTTGAATACCTCTGATAATCTGCCCCATCTACTTCTGGCACTGGTTAAGGCTCTTTGGAAGACAAAATAAGACATGATGGCATATTCTACATACACATATGATCTGAGTATAAAATTTTTATCTCTGATTTCCTTTTTAACATTCCCATATGTCAGTCTAAACCAATCCATCAGGAATACTTCTGGTTGACTGCTTTCTGCCCTTAATGGTAGGGGTTCCATTTTCTCAAGTTCTCTATAATTCTCCAATTGTCTACCATAGTTAGCCTCATTGTGCATCCATGACATTAGGGCCCTTAAGTGTATATCCCCTATGTAAGGTAGGGGATTCCATTCAGTCTCTGTAGGGATGATGAAATTATGCACATACAACTCACAAAGTAGGTTTTGTTGCCAAGATGGAAGTGTCTAGTATAAAGCATAGAATTCCTGGGCTGATTTGAACTCTGCGTTTACATCTTTGAGGGTCATCATCAACTGAAAAAGGAGGAATTGTTCTTTTAGATAGATGGTATAGACCCTAGGTGGAGGTCTACAAGAAATTATGTATTCAGTCAGCTTAAGGGCATGTTCCATTCTCTGTTTCTGTCTTGCCAACTGATCTTTCAATTCTGCAATTTCCTCTCCTTGTTCTGCTATTACTTTCTGTAATTTCTTTTTCTCTTCTCCATATAGAGTGGTTGTCAGCACATGCTTATTATATAACTGGAAGAGAAGCATTTGCAGAGTAATCAAACCACTATTTTCATCTTGGTTATTCTTCTTCCTTTGTTCTCTCCATAACTGCTCTAAGAATTTTATTAACCAAGTTCGCTTATAGGAGACTAAAGCATTTCTTGTGCAAGCTAGTTGGTGAGTTATAGGGGTTTCTTTCTCACAGGTTGGAACATCCTGATGACTAACTCCTGGGTCATTTTGACATACATTTGGCTCATCTTCACACTCCTCATCTAGATTTTGATGAATGTCTGGGATCTCAGATTGGCTAAGAGAATCATCTGGAACAATATGGATAGGTGTTTCCTCAAATTTTTTGGGGGAAGTGGTCTGACTTTCAGTGGGTGCTTTAGGAGTCTTCCCTCTCATCCTATAACTTCTTCTTATAGGGATTTCCTCAACTTCTATGGCCTTTTTCTTACTAACCCTTTTTTTTTCTCTACTGTAGGAGTAGTGGCTGTAGGAACTAACTTCATTTTCTTCTTTCTTGAGACTTGAGGGTTTCATGGTTCAGCTGCAGGAACCGAAGTTTCTCCTACTAAATTTTGTTTTCCTTTTGTTCGAGCGGCAGTAGGTATATTTCTCATGTGAATGGTTAAAGGCACATTTTCTTGTAAATTTTTGGTTTCTTCCCCTTGGGTACTTTGCTTGGCAACTGGATTAGGGGAAACTACATTATCTTGGATAATTTGCATATTAGGGGCAATTCAAGACTATAGGGTTTTATGATGGATGAAATCTACCCATGCCATAGGGGAGGCATCCCTAAGAGATCTTTCTATGAGTAATTTAATCAGGGCACGGTGAGTAAAATAGTTGTCTTTCCCTTTCTGGGTTTCTTTGGCACTAATGCACAACATATTAAATAGAAAATTGGGTGCATTCATTGGGATATTATGTCGTACATAACTAAGTAGCTTAAAATGATGCACATGAAAATTAGAGAATCGTCCCTCATAGGTGAAATACCTGATAATGTGTGTGGCTAACTCCTGATATGGTGGAGGAATGGACATCCTTTTGCATCCCTGTTTAGTGATCTCCAATGGAGGGTCTCCTGGTAGGGTGAATTGAGCCCTGGCTGACCTGGCATTATGTGCATTGGGGTAGTGTTCCCCTGCTGCTGGAAAATTGGTTACTTCCACTATTTTCTCCTCTGTTGTAACAACTATCAACCCCCATACCGTCACTTGGCCTTCATCAAATGTGTTTGCAAATTCTGTTGCTGCTTCATCATTGAACTCCATCAGTTTTAAGAAATATCCCAGCCATCCATGCACATTAAATCTTCTTACGACCTCAACGTCAGCTAGTAAAATACCATGAACCACTAGTTCATGCCAATGCAATTGGCCCCCCATTTGTGCTTACCAAATTCAACCTCTTCTTTGTTCAACCTCTACTCTGTTCTTGATAATCACCTTCTTCTCTTTTGAATTTCTGACTACTTCTTGTAAAACCACAAACCCTCTTTCACATTATTTTGGTATTCTTGATATGAACAATAATAATGTACTTTAACAGAATGAATCATAGATATTCATGTGAGAGCGATGGTTATGTCATGGTTTTAATACTGGGTCACATCTAGTCTGACAGTTAGGGGTTTATTCAGAATAAAGGTATGACATTTGACACTTGTGTGATGCGGCAGCTGGATTTTAATTAAGACAATGCTGAAGTACAAATTTGTGGATCTTAACGAGTAAATAGAAATGACATTTTAAAAATTGGCACACTTCCCTACCCCCTACAAAATATTGACAAGTTTCCTCACTTGTTAGACTTGGTAGAAGGTACAAAACTGGATTAAGGCAACAATGATACATTTATTGTAGTATTTGATATAACCAACAAAATATATGTGCTAAAAATGGAAATAAATTTGAAAAGCTTATACCTGTTAATTGATCATCGCACCTGCCAGGAAAGATTGGTGAGAGTGGAATGACAGCGTTGGCGGTCAGCATGCGTTAGCACATGATCTTTTTATTGAAAGCATAGAAATATGATGACATGGAAGGTGGGTGGATGGAAGATTAAGAAATGAAGTGGGTTGAAAAAGAAGAATGTATAAAGTGAATGGAGAATTTGAACTTTATGTAAACATAAAGTTTTTATTATGGTCATGCTTCAAAGGAATTCTTATTTAAGAGCTGCAGGAAGAAGGTTGACACCCTCTACTGCAGGAAGTGTTACCTGTTGATCCTTTAAAACTGGCTGGTTGAATTGCTGCAGGAAGCCTTCTTTCATCTATGGCTGGTGATACAACTTTAGTCTATGTCCATTGACTAGTAGCTTGAAGTGTACAAGGTCAATTGTAGTCAACTGGACTACTCCATTTGTAAATACATGGCTTATTTCATATGGACCCAGCCATCATGTTTGCAACTTGCCTAGTATCTCCTGGAATCTAGAATCATATAAAAATGCCCAATCTCCAACTTTGAACTGCTTACTCTTAATATGGGTATCATGCCACTGTTTTCTTTGCTTTTGGACAATTTCTATGTGCTGCAGGGATGAATTGCACATTTTATCCAAAGAATTGAGATGCAGCAAGCGCTCTCTATGTGCTGTAGGAAGATCAATATTTAACTCCAGTGCTGTTCTTAATGTCTTGTGTTCAAATTCAATCAGTAGCATTATTGTTTTACCATATAACAGTTCAAATGGAGTGAACCCTGTGGTGGTCTTCCATGTTGTTCTATACGCCCAGATGGCTTCTGATAGTCTACTGCTCCTATCTCGGTGATGCAAATGAATTGTCTTTGTCAAGTCTAATGCTTCCAGACAGTTGTCATTTACCCCCCTCAAGAAGACTAGTTTTTGTGAATCCTCTGCCAGTACATGCTGGGTATTCTTCTGCATCATGTACAAGAAATGTGAAACATAATCCTCCAATGTTTCATCTTCCTTTTGAGACATCCTAAAGATATCATCTCCTTTTGGGTCACTGCCTTTGCAATAATCTTTATATTTCTATAGAAACAATGTCTACATCTCATCCTAGGTACCTATTGCATTGGCTCCTAAGCCCATGAACCATCGTAAGGCTGACTCTTTTAGTGTTGCAGGAAACAATTTGAGCTTATGGGCATTGATATTATAGTCGAAGCTTCGACAGAGTATGTCAAACTCAAACAAGAAAGTGTTAGGCTCCTTTGTTATAAGACCATAAAACTTCAAAAGAGCAGCTGTGGGTATATTTTTGAGATTAGCATTGTTTATAAGGCTTGGGAGAGGAAATGGGAAAGTGGGGTGTGCCATTACTAGAGGTATTTGATTATGGGGTTGTTGCTGGAAAGGAGCATTAGCTACTGGATTGTTAACAATAGGTGGATTTGGACCAGAATTATCTAGAAAGCTGGCCAAGATTTCTACAAAAGGTCAAAAGCCGCTTATATCAAGTGGTTCTGCTCTGCAGGAAGATGCTACAGGAAAGTTAGGGCTTGCATCTTCAAAGGGTAACTAAACTTATTCAACTTCCTCATTCAAATTAGCAGACTCTGCTGGGAGAAATCTTCCATATTCATCTCGTCGCCTTTCTCTTCGATGCATGCAATTGAATTCTTCATGCTTGTGAAGCAATTTTTAGAGATACAATTCTAAAAACTAATCTAGGAATGAAAAAATGACTCAAAAATGTTCCTAGCTTGACACCATCCCCGGCAGCGGCGCCAAAAATGAACCACCTCACAATAGGTGTGGAATAATCATGCTCAAGGCCTTTCTTAGGAATGGTTTATTCAATCTAAGGAATACTTCTCCCATTATGAGGTGCATTTAACTTGTCAACCCAGGGACGTATACTTGAAATGGTCGGCATGATATGTGCACTAGGTTCCTTAAAGAGTCATTCTGCTTATGCTGCAGGAAGGTAAAAATGCATAAAAGAAACCTACACTAGTGCTATAGGAAAAGAATACATTTATCTCCTTATTGAAATGAATGATAGAAATTGCAAACTCTACTTAAACCTATACTTTCAGCCTAGAACATCCATTATAACTATTCTTGCAGATGCTGCAGGAACACTCACAAGGGACGATGCTGCAGGAAGAAATTGTAACTTCTATCTAAAATACTAGAAATGCTGGAAATGCTACAAATGCTAGAAATGAAATCTATTCTATTCTAACCTATTCCACCTCCCAAGTGGGCCCCCTTGGTTGGTTTCTACTAATCTATAAACACAGAATGTAAACCAAGAATTACTTCATTGTATTTCAAAAACTCATTACATAGAAACAAGACATGGAACTTGAAATAGATTGATGTAAGATATAAAAGTTTTCTTCCAAAAAAAACTTCTTTCTCTAATTTTTCTATCTAACTCCAAACTATCAGTCCAATCCCTATATATAGAGGATCGAACACTTATTACAAAATAGAAAATAAACTATCTTGCTGAAAACATGCCGGAGAAGAAGATGGAAATGCAACAGCCCACGGTGTGGGTAATAAAGCTCGGGCGACCAGTTCAACATAATAAAGTGCAAAGGGAATATAGGCACACTACATCCCTGTGTCCTGGAATAATGGCTCCATTGTAGCAGCCATGTTTCCTAGTGCTGTAATGATCACTCTGTCGTAGCTGGTCCTCAACAGTCTTCCTTGAATGGTGTCGACCACTCTCCAGCCGCTTTCTCTCCTGTCAAGTTAGTTATGATGCAGAAATATTTATGCAACAAGCTTAATCAAATTAAATATCTAGATATTAGAATGTATATTCTGATGGTTTTATGAAATACTGCACTATATGTATAATATTAGAAAAATATGTCACAAACATCTACCCATGGTTTATCAGTTCTATCTGGACTTTATCACAAGTTTTGACTGGCTAGGCTCTCAAATGTTTTGTCAAAAACTAGAACAGAGTATTTAAAATTATACAAAATGAAGGCAATAATTTGGCCTTATCAGGAACATTTCTTAGGATTCATATTATAACTCCTAATTCTTTCAAATATTTGTCATAAAATAAAAACATGATCCTCTCTTTGTATAGATTTTGCCAAGACATCATCCACATAATCTTCCAGAATCTTATGAATGCAATTATGAAAAATCAAAGTCATAGCGCGCTGATAAGTTGCTCCTACATTTCTTAATCCAAAGGGAATCATGACCCAACAAAATGTTCCCCAAGGTGTTGTAAATGCGGTCTTAAGTTGTTCTTTGATAGGAATAAAGATTTTATTATAACCCAAAAATCCATCCATAAAATACAATAAAGCATGACCCGCTATCGAATCCACAATCATATCAATATTAGGTAACAAGAAATCATCTTTTCAGGATGCCTTATTTAAATCTTGAAATTCAATGCACATCCTTATCTTATTTTCTCCTTTAGAAACAACCACAATATTGGAAATCCATTCAGAGTAATCAATAGAGCGGATGAACCAAACACCTAACAATTTTTCAATTTTGGCCTTAAATAATAAGGCAATGCTTGGATTCATCTTTCAGATTTTCTGTTTCACAGTTTTAGCATTAGGTTTGAGAACAATATTGTGAGTAACAATCTTAGGATCTATACCCGACATATTTGAATATGTCCAAGAAAATATATCCTTATATTCAAGAAAGAGGGAAAGCAACTGATCATGTTCACCTTGATTCAAACATTTCCCAATTTTGATTGTCTTGTCAGAGTCATTCACATCCACTTGAACTTCAATAGTCTCAGTTATTAACAAATTAATTTGCATGGGAGAATCCATTGGCAAAGGAGAAATATCTTGTTCATCATGTTCTCCAAAATAGGCTTCATTATTCAGACAATAGGGATTTCTTATTTTATAATGAAACAAAGGTAGATCCTAATAAGCCCGTAAAAATTCTGCTAGGGCTTCATCCTCAGGAAAAATATCCAAACTGAGTTTTTGATCCATGTCGAGGAGAAGCAGAATAACCAACTTCAAATGTCCACCACATATGTGATTGATATTAAGAGGAAAAACTGATGGTTTTTTATAAGGATTTAACCCTAACCCATAATTATAATCATAAACTTCGTTGTCCAAGGGCAGTTGTATGCGTTGTTCATATTTACCACACCCTTTCCCATTGAATCTTGATTTATTGAGTAGATGATAACTAGAACCATATCTATCAGCCATATTAGATTAAGTCAAAGGAGCGACATATGTCACAATTTCATAGCAATCTGGTTTTGTTGTCTCAATTGTTTCTTCAAGTGAAGCAACAACAAAGTTACTTTTTAATTCCTCAGAAAGTGGGGAAGGAGTAAGAACTTGTTTTTCAAACCCACTTTGTTGTTTCATAAATTCTAAATCAGAAAATTTATATTCTCCCATAAAAGAAGGATTAAAGTCCAATGTTCCCCAATCATCTTCGGTCAAAGAAGAAGATGGATTTTTGGTTTTTTTAACTTCAGGTTGTTTTTCAAGTTCCTTACTTGGTTGTATAGGTTCAGAAACCTTAGCATATTCCACATTTAGGCAAGGATTTGACACATCATCCGCATGTAGTGTATACATCAAATTGTTATAAATGAACCTAACCTTACAATGAAGAGTAGAAGGAATTGAATGCATAGTATGTAACCAAGGTCTTCCTAACAGAAGGTTATAATTGAGAGGTCTAGGCATAAAATGAATAGGTGTATTGAGAAGAACTGGACCAACCTTAATAGGTAGTGTAATAATGCCAAAAGTTTTCTTTGTGATATTATCAAATCCACAAATAGGGATATTATCCGATTGAATATTTGTAAGATCGACATTAATTGCCTTAAGCATATCCATGCTACAAACATTAAGCCCAAATCCATTGTTAATTAATGTTCTACGAATGATACTCTGATTAATAGAAACAACAACCATAAGATCATCGTATTGATTCTACACCTCAACAAAAGGTAAATCATCATCGGTAAATACAATAGGAGGTATAAAAGGCATAGTATGCATGCACTCCAAAATTGAATTTATATTCTCTTGGCTAGGAGGCGGGGTAGGAAGAGTTGATAAAGATTTTTTCAAAGCCTCATGATATGTAGGATAAGTTTGAAGCAATTCCCATAAAGATATCTTAGCTAGAGTAGCGCGTAATTTCTCAACTAAGTCATACTCCTTAAAGGAAGAAGGTGACCTAGGTGCTTGAGGAAGCACGGGTTGAGAAGGAGGTAAAGAAGCTGGAACAGTAGGTTGAGGATTATTCCGTGTGCAATAAGCATGTGAAATAGAATTCATATTATCAAATAAATCCAAAGGATCTCTAGGTTTAAACTTAATATTTATTCGAGGACATCCTTTTAACATCATCAAAGGTTTAGGATATAACATTCTAGGTGCATCAATGTTGCAAATAGTGGAATATGAAGGTAACCATGCACACACCCTATGGTAAAGGTCAATTGGAGAGGTTGTGGAGGAGGATGAAATAGGATTAGGATCCATGGAGATCTCATTCGAACCATTTTCATTCTCACTTCCATGTACCTCATTAAGGGATCTATCCTCTTGTGCAATAAAAGCGTCATCAAAGTATTAAAAAAAAAAGTCATACATGTTGAACACAATAAAATTACAAGCATGTAAATGTTTTTGTGTTTTTAAAGAAATTTTGTAATTTTTATATATTTTTGAGATATGAACGCAAGAGCATAAAATAAATCTACTTCTATATGCATGCAAGATCTAACATAAAATACAAATCTAACACCAAAAAGAAAGAGTTGTCTATCACGGGTTCACCAAAATGTAAAGGGTGAAATTGGATGGTCTCTCAAATAGGGATTTTAACAATGGGGATTTGTATATAAAAGAGAACCTATGCCATATTCAACCATTTACATTTAATTTTAATGATAAGGAATGTAAATCTAGAAATGTTTGCAAAGAATAATGGAGTAAAATACTTACCTTACATTATAGAAGATATGGAAATACCCCTTTTCTAATGCCTGTGTTGAGTTTCTGGAAAATCTACAACCAGATCTAGAACAGAAACATCGAGACGAAGAAAACCAAGAAATATTTTTTGAATCTGACTCAATTATGATTTTGACCCAAAAATGAATGTCACATTTGACCCAAAATTTCCAATTCTCACCTAGAACAGAGTCGATTCTAACCCACAAATGAATTCACATCTGACCTAAAATGTCTGATTTTGACTCGGAAAGTCTAATTGTGACCCAGAATAGAATGTTAATTCTGACCTGCAAATCCCAAAACAATGACTGTATATATCTAAAAAAGGGGGGTTTTGTGGTGGATATATAGGGTTTTGCCTCAGTCAAACCCCCATTTTGTGTTGGAAATACAATAATGGGAAAGCAAGATACTGAGAGGGTGGGGTGAATCAGATCTTCAAATTTAAATACTTAAAACAAACTGATCCACATTCATACATATATGAATCTAATGTAATATCAAATAACATCCATACAATGAAATAAATAACTCATAACACAAGAACTTGGTAACCCAGGAACCCAAATAGGTAAAACTGGGGTGAGGATGACACCCACAAGATTCTTCACTACTGCAACAATAAAGTGTGCCTGTTAGGGATACAAGAGTTGATTACAAAATGCAATCTACCTAGTTAAAGGTCTACCCAGTTAAGAGCTAAAGATCATTATAATCTACCCTGTGAAAGGATTTCAACTTACAATAAAGTAAGCATTCGGTTAGGAGATTTAGAAAGGTCTGCTAGAACCACTCTGTTAAGAGATTTTCACCTGATACAATGATTAGAATGTTTCAAGTATTGATCCTTCGTTATGCACTCAGATGCTGATGATGGATCTCCTCTTTCCAGTACCTTCTATGATCTCACAATCTGATATATCTTTACTCTGTTGTTCACTGTTCTATCACTCTGCTTGATCTATGTTTCTTAACAAAATAACCCTCTATGCATTTTACTTGAAAATGTAGACAACACTTCTCCATACACACTCTCTTATCCAAAATAGGGTTTTGAAGCAATCCTATATATCTATTCAATTCTAGTAGCGAGATCTAGATCAATGATCAAGATCTATTGTTTATACCTCCAATGCATATTGATTTCCTAATTGGCTCCATGCCATGCATAGTATAAAACAATTAAATGCATAATTAACTCTGTAGGAAAATATTAAATGCGTACATAAGTCAGCCCAAAAAGCATATACAAGTCAGCCTGAACACTTATCCTCGAAGTTTGAATCAATCCAGACATGTATACAAAAACTATTCTGCTCCACACTTAACATCTTTGTCACTTGGCACTAAGTATCCTACTCGACTCAGCATGATACAACTTGGCAACTTGAATACTACTCGGCAATGTTTCTCAGCCTTGGATAGTTTTAGCTCGGCCACAGTGATAGCCAGCTAAAACTACCTAAGTAAATGAATAAGTGTAGGTCACTAATCATCAATAGAACTTAGAGATTAACAATCTCCCCCTTTGATATTAGTGGCAAAAACACACTTATCATTTCTTCATTTCATTCCATCAAAATGTTTCTTAAGTATATGAAGTACTCCCCCTAGGAATATACTCAAAATTATACATACAAAAAGTTACATAGAATACATGCCTTCAAAAATATATACAAGTTTACCTATTCTGTACTGATTTATCATACTGTATCCTTACCAACTTTTGTATCCTTACCAACTTCCCCCTTGTTTTTGTCACTGATTGCAGGTGGGGTTAAGTTATACTTATCCAAAAATTGTTTATGAAGCTGTAGGGTGGATGCAAATGTAGTATCCCAAATTTTCTTTGCAATCTTCATAACTTCCAATTTTATCTCTAGCTCGGTAGCTAGACTTACTAAACTTTCTATAGTTGAGAGATTTGAATCTCTTTGTGATAATTCTTTTGCAGCTGAAATTTCCTTCTGTATTACCTCCAAATGAGGCAATAGGCTTGTCTGAATGGTGATCAATTTGGCCCTAGTACGACCATCTTCAGCCATAAGCTTAGCAATTCTTCATTGTGCATTGATCAACTTAGTAAAATGTAAAGAGCTAGAGGTAGCATCCTTATCCAAACTACTGCCAGTTGATTTCAAATCTAACTGTAGCTTCTCAACAAGTTGCAAATTATCCTTTGTGAAGAATTCAACATCACATAGCTTCCTGTACAAAGAATAAACATTTGCTGTAACTGCTTCCAAAATTTCTACAAGAGTAGAAAGTTCAACCTGTTTCATTGCAATCTCTTCTGAGATTTTCTCCAGAACTTTTCTCTCAAATCTCCTCTCAAACCATTGTAGAATTTTTTCGTTGCTATCTATGTCATCATCAGTTACCTTCTGTACAATGTGAACTAACTGATTAATAATGGGTGCTTGAGGCATTTCATCTTCTAAGTCAAAAGCCTTTGCAAATATATCCTCTATATCATGTAATACCTGCTTTTGCTTCTGTTCTATTTTCTTTTCTTCCTATCTCTTCTTCCTCTTAAGTAATTCCTGAAAAATCCCTATTTGTTCAAAAGACAATTCATTGGGATCCCATTGTGGAATCACAATTACCTCATCTAATGTGACATCTAGAATTGGATACTTTTTCCTCATAGATTTCCTTCTTTTCCATTTGGGCGAGCTGGTGCTCGGCTTCATTCTATCAACACATTTTCTTGTGTCAGTATCAATATCCATTGCCTCTTTTAATTCTGTCAAGATTGTCTGGGGATCATACATACCTCTAGTTTTAGGACCTATGGGGGTGGATGATGCAGAGTGTGATAGATCAACCAACACTTGCACTTCCTCTTGTTCCCTAGGCTTGTCAACTTTATCCTTCATCACTACATCACTATCTAAAACTATTTTGACAACCTCTAAAATAGGTAGATTTTGTGAAGTTACCTTTTTTGCATCCATTTTCTCTTTCTTTTCACCTATCTGATCATTGATTACTTCAATTATCTCATCAATTCTTTGTTCAGATACAATGGTCTTTTCTCCTTCAATCTCTGTATTTGTACCACTCGGCATAGGCGACTCAATATTTGTACCACTCAACATTCAAATTGCTGGAATAATCAATTATGAAGTCAATTGGACTGTCTGCAGTCAGATCAATAGAATTTGCTGAGTCTAATGCATCTTTATTCTTGTCCTATTTAGTAGCAATTTGATCTTGTGTCATCTGTGGCTTAGGGGTAATCTCCACTTCTTGAGCCTTTTGCTCGGATGTTCCTTCATCAAATTTATTTTTATTTGGAACTATCAATCCAAAGATTTCCTTCAAAATCCTAGTACTCTACTGTACTAATCCTTCAATATCATTTCTCAAAACAATATAACCTCTGAGCTTAGGTACAAACCTATTCTTGTATTCTTCAATGAATTTTTCTCTCTGTTTTGATGTCAGCTTAGGTATCACCTTGGCTAAAGTACCTTCCCTGATCTGTCTCTCTATAGTAAGTGCAAATTCCCATTTGCTCGACAAAAACTCATATAAATCATTTGGCACATGGTTTCCTATCTCTATAGGAGTTAACTTAAAAGTAATCATCATATCCAAAAGTGCTTCCTGAACTTTATGCTTATCCACATTACTTAGTTTATCATACTTAATGAATTTGAAAGTAGCTAACCGTGCCGAGTTTCTCAAATTGTCACATACCTCATTAATATTAGTGGGTTTCTTGAATTGTGTAGTGGGTATGTTGCTGGGTTCATCTATCTCAGTCTTTTCATCATCACTATCTGGCTCTAAGTGCAGTTTCCTCCTTGGTTGCTTTACAGGTTTTCTCAGCTCAGCCTTAGGAGCAAATTTAGCTTTCTTTCCAGAATTGCTTTCTCCAACCTTCTTCTTTTCATACACTTTTGTTTGTACTGCTAGAGAAGTAATAGTAGATTCTCTAGTCCTCAAACGATTAGCTGTAGGAGGTGCAACCTTAGATTTATCTTTACTCAGCTTGGTTACTATGACAATTTTTGGTTTCTTACCCTTAGCTTTCTCAGTGATCTCCTCAGATGCACCGACTTCCTCTTTTGTAGATATATCTTCTCCTTGTCTAGTGGATAGGCCTATAGGTTCATCCTCAAGTTCCTCATCACTTCTCAAACCAACCATTTTATTTAGATTTTTCACAATCTTTTTCCTTTTTCTCTCCATGGTTCCCTCCAAATTTCTTGAAATTTTTTCTTTAGCTTCATCAAAATTACCAAATATTTCTGTTGTTGTATCAATTTCCTCAGCTAGGAGTGCAATGATGGCTGCTGATGCTTCATCAATGTTAATTTCATAAGGAAATTCTTTCAAACATGCTACCCTAGGTATCACATCCTGAATATATGTGTGATCCGTATCAACTAGAAAACAAATTTCTTCATAGTGCTTCTCCACTAGTGATCTAGGAATCCTAGTCCTTAATCTCATTCTCTTTTTAAATTCCACAAAATAGCTCCCCATAATACTATTGAAATTACTTCCTAATTTCTCAATACATTCACTTATCTAAGCTGTAATGGGTCTATCCTTTTTCCAAACAATATCTCCTAATGTAGGAAATGTTCTCTGAATGTAGAAAAATATACAGACTAGTAAGGATCCAAACTTACATGATGAGCTCTTAGCCTTTCTGATTGATGCTACGTTCTCGGCTAGTTGTGTTTGTTGTAGCTCGGCAAGGTCATATGTATGATTCTTCTTAACAATCTTCCATGCCTGGTCAACGACTGTGCAAGGAACACTATCTAGTCAAATCGACTGATAGAACTTATGAGTGATTACTCTTACTCCAAAATCAAGTTCTAGGTCTTTAATTATAGAGATAGTCACACCTCTGCTGTTCCATATGACTCCAGTATTCAGTGTAATTTCCTCTTTATTGTTATCTCTCATTGTCCATTTCCCGTTAACAATAGGATATCTAGTCACTCAATGAATCATGTTTTTAGTTATCTTGACTGGTCCATTATCCAACCATATACACATATCATGAACTTGGCTAAGAATAACCTTAATCCATTCATCTTTGAAACCTTGTGGGAAATCTAGAGCATGAGTTAACCCTTTGTCTGCTAAATGTTTGAATTCTTCCTTCAGAACTCCATCAACACACAATTTGTTGTAGGAATTCCTCAATTCACTATCACCTACTTCACTGATTTTAGTCATGTAACAAGATCTAACATCATGGATCATAAGTACCTTTGGTGGAATGGAAGAGAGGGATCCATTTAGATCACTCTGAATTGTACTTTTAGGAATGGCTCAAAAATTGAGAGGTTCACATGCATCATTCCATACTAACTAAACTTGCTCTAGTTCTTCTTCCATACTTCTGACTGGTGCAGAAGAGCTTGCAACCATAATATCTGAAATTAGGGTTCCAAAGATGAAGAACAGAGTACCTCTACAAGTAGTACTTTGTACTGTTCACCTTAGGATTGCCGATGACACGCTGATGAAATCTTTGGTGCTAACTTCATTAAGATCAATTCTGCAATTTCTTCAATCACTCCATGAATATCGAAAATCACAAGGTAACAATGAAGAGTAAACTGTTCAACCTTTATAGACTCGAAAGGTCAAGGTAGGTAGGAAATAAATGTTCTACCCATTGAGTTAGTGCAAGTCAACTGTCCTTGGATTTCTAACATGCATGCCACTCGGCTCACCATACTTGACCATCACAGAACTTACTCAGGCAATAAACTTGGCACACACTAAAGAACTTGGCCTTAGTGTCCATGACTGATGCTTGGCACCTATAGTGCAATTATCTCTTCTCGGCATTTTTGTTTTCAAAATGTGTCCTAGTGCATCTTAACATATACAAATATGGACTTTGGTACATTTCATGTTAGGAACTGATGTAAGATAAGAATTTTAAATGCATTTCCTTACATACCTCTTTTTCTTAGTTAGAGATGGTGTGATCACCTGATCCATTAGATTTGGTGACCTTGGCTACACTAGCTTCACTGCTGCATGGTTCAGATTTCTTAACCCATGTTTGGTTCATCTGTGCTCTAATATGCTCAAAAGTAGGAGCAGGTACCCTAGTCTTACAATCTTTCCTTGTATGACCAATTTTTAGATAACTGTGACAAACTAGGCTTCCATTCATCCAACTCTTAGACTTTCCTCTAAAATGTGTCCTTATGCAATTTTCTGGACCATGTCCATACTCATCACAGTAATGAAAACTATGCCATGTGTTGTAATCCCACTTGTAAGTATTGCCCTTTTTTGGTGATTTCTCTTGTGCCTTTGATGTCCATTGTTGTTTACCTTTATATTTGCAATCTTGTGCTTTATGACCATATTTCTGATAGTTATAACAATTACCATTGAATCTAGGTGTGGAAGGTGCATTGCTTGCCTTTGTCTTACATTCACGTGCTTGATGTCCAAACTTATTACAGTTAAAGCAGTAACCATTAAAGTTAGTTTTAGGATTGGACTTACCATTCTTGCTTCGGCAAATGTTTGTTGTATGACCTAGTTTCCCATAATGGTGGCAAATAGGTTTGTTGTTTCTTGGCTTTGCATTCCTCCTTTCACCTATCTTAGATGATTCTCCTTCTTCAGTGGTTGTATGTTGTTCAATGTGACCTAATCCAAAAGGATCTTTACGTCTTCTTGATGCTTCCACTAGTTGTTCGAAGTAGCTCAAAGCTACATTGGGATCATTCACTCTATTGTTAAGTTCTTTCTCAGATCTTAATTCATCTTTCAACTTAATGTTCTCAGATCTAAGATTTACAATCTGCATGTCTTTCCTACTGATCTCCTTATTCACAAGTAGTAGTTGATTTTCCATGTCAACTTGATTGACTATCATTGTTTGTACATCATGTGTTCTTTCATCAAGTCTAATAGTCATCAATCTTTTGTCTTCTTCTGCCATAGCCTTGTCATCTTTGACTTTATTTTTCCGTTCAACAACTTCACACATTCTTATCGATTGGGCATCTTGTTCTCTTTTTAAGTTTCTAACTTCTTCACACAGTGCATTGTTCTTTTCCAGTAGATCTACTATTTCTGCATCACTCTCGGTAGAATCTTCATTCTGAAATAGATTTGTGGTGTCCTCTTCATGATAATAAGTGTCATTCATTTGTTTGGCCAAATATTTCCTTACTGTCAAGGACTTCTTTAATTCATTTCTTGTTGTCTCAAGCTATTGTAGAGCTAGCTGAATATCAATCTTTTGATTCTCAATGATTTTACCCATCTTGTAGATCTCCATCTCAAGATCTGTATTCTCAAGCTAATTATAACTTTCTAGAGAACTGAGCTCTGATACCAATTGTTGGAAATACAATAATGGGAAAGAAAGATACTGAGAGGGGGGGGGTGAATCAGATCTTCAAATTTAAATAATTAAAACAAACTGATCCACATTCATACATATATGAATCTAATGTAATATCAAATAACATCCATACAATGAAATAAATAAGTCATAACACAAGAACTTGGTAACCCAGAAACCCAAATAGGTAAAATTGGGGTGGGGATGACACCCACAAGATTCTTCACTACTGCAGCAATAAAGTGTGCCTGTTAGGGCTACAAGAGTTGATTACAAAATGCAATCTACCTGGTTAAAGGTCTGCCCATATAGAGCTAAAGATCATTACAATCTACCCTATGAAAGGATTTCAACTTACAATAATTAAGCACTCTCTTAGGAGATTTAGAAAGGTCTGCTAGAACCACTCTGTTAAGAGATTTTCACCTGATACAATGATTAGAATGTTTCAAGTATTGATCCTTCGTTATGAACTCAGATGCTGATGATGGATCTCCTCTTTCCAGTACCTTCTATGATCTCACAATCTGATATATCTTTACTCCATTGTTCACTATTTTGTCACTTTGCTTGATCTATGCTTCTTAACCCGGACCCAGACCCGGGGACCTATTTTTAAGTTTAGGGCCCCGATATGTTTTGGATCTAAAAGCGGGGACCAACACGTGACAGAGGTCAAAATTGACCTTGAACTTGACCTAGGTAAAGGTTTACCTCCACCTTGACCTAGGTCAAGGTCAATGTTGATTCTAACCTAGATCATAATTGACCTCAACCTAGACTTGAGGTTTTAGGCAGGTCACCTTAAGAAATCTGCAAGATTCCCATGTCAACCGGGGATCTTGGAAGATGAGAAAACACACCAAAGTGCTAGGGAGAGGCATAGAGGAAAATGAAGAGGTATGATGAAGATTAAGAGAGCCAGTACATAGGTTCTACCTAAAAATAAAGCCACAGAGAGGGAAATTAAGAAGGATCCACAGTATCCTAACCCTAATTTCACCTAGAAATGCAAAATCAAGTGCAGGTGCATCCTAAATGAAACTCTAATATGAAAGTGTACTAAATGAGGGTGCTAAACCTACAAAAATGGAAGTACTTCCATTTTAAGATGATATATTACAAAATTATCCATTCACACACTTTTCGGTTAATAAATACATTTAGATACTATTCACTAGATACCCTACATTTCTGAAGTGATTATTTGAGCATTTCTTGATGTATCATCAGAAAATGGAAGCACTTCCATTTAGGACTGGTTTATCCCTATGAGTAAGTGGTTTGGGGTCATGTCAAGCACCTTGAATGGGTCTTTGACTTGGATATTCTTTTTCCCCTGATTCTTCCCTATTTTCCACTTTTCTCCTACCTTTTCTAGCACCCTTCTCTGTGATTCTAAGATTCTTGACCTCAGGGTCAAGGTTGACCTTCTGGGTCAAGGTTGACCTCGACCCTAACCTAGGGTCTAAATTTTTGGATCCCAAATTTTCTGGATGTCGAGCTTTAGAAAGATTTAATTCCCACGTCCGGGTTAGCTATTTCGGTATTCAAGGCAATAAATCTTGAAATTATATTTAATATAGGTCCACTTCTAGTGGTATAGGTCTAATGGGAATTTAATTCTCCTATGTATGCCTCTCTAGATTATTGTGCCCTAGATTTGTATGTAAGGAAGCTTTCTCCTCTCATTTTCTCTAACTATCCAAGAAGCAATTCCATCCATCCAAATTTTATGCATGATTTATTGAATCAAGCATCTACTCTCAAGCATTCAAGCATCCAATTCATCAAGGAGATCCATTGGAAGCCATTGAAGGATTCAAAGCTCTATGGAGCTCTCTTGTTGAAGATTTCACCATCCACATCAATGCAAGCCTCTTCCTATTCCAAGATCCATTCAAGATTGGTGTTGAAGATCTACAAGCAATTGGTTTGAGACATCCTACATCCTACATTGTACATTCTACATTATTTTGGAGCATACATACTTGTGGATCCACGGATTCGAATCCACCACAAGGGTTTCTATACAAGCAAGGTGAATTTGTTTATTTACTTTGCTTATCTATACAATTTCAATTCAATTATAAGGTTAATTCCAAAACTGGGGTTTGACCAAGGCAAACCCCTTCCCCCCAACAAAAAAACCATTTTTCTTGCAGGGACAGGTTCAAAACAACAAATTGGAGTGCAGATCTAGATACCCTTTTCGACAAATTGTCAGGATCCAGAAATAGATTTTCTGTCGGACTTTGTAGGTCAGAATCAGACTTTCTGTGTCAAAATTAGACTTTTTGGCTCAAAGGTGACATTCATTTCTGATTCAGAATCGATATTCTATTCTGGGTCAGAATCTAACTTTCTAGGTTGAAATCAGACTTTTTGGGTCAAAGGTGACATTCATTTTTGGGTCAAAATTGACCTTTTTTAGAAAAGAAAAAGATTTTTGGGTTTTGTAGATCTCACAGTTTTGGTTTAGGATCACAAAAATCAACATTTTCTGAGACCGTTTGACAATATTTTCAGCAGATTACTTTTCGGAGGTATGTACTTTTTATTTCTTCATTTCAATATTAGTCTTTTAGATTTACCTTTCAAATATTTTCAATTTCTCTTCCCTAAACCCTCTCTTTAAAGAGGTGAGGGAGCAGTTAACCCAAGCCATTTATCTCCTTTGTATAGATCATGAATTAACACTTACCTTTGTGTTAATCGGATCTCATTAGAGGATAAATCTTGGTATTCTTCCTCTCCTAAGTATAGGGTGTGGATCCATTTTACCTCTATACATTTTGGTGAACCCAACAAGCTTATCCCCTATCTTTTGTGGAATTAGATGCCCTTCTATGTTTGTGGTGTTTGATTTCCTTTTCATGCTTATAGATTTCATTTGAATGCATTTGGATATATCTAGATCTATTTTCTATGTATTCGTTTATTTGTTATCATGTTGCACAAGTTATTTCGAACATTTTCCAAACATTTTATAATGTGCTTTATTGATAGGGATGATAATTCTCCTATTTGGGATGAACCTTTGAATTTGGATATTGATTACTCTCTTCCTCATGAAGCCATTGTGTATGATTCTACTTTTTTGGATGAACCCTTGGATAATGACATTGATTTATCCCCTCATCATGAAGATGCTTGGATACAATAGGGTGATTTATTAATGGATGACATATTCATACATGATGGTGACTTTTTTTTTCTAAAACACACTCCCCTTATGCAAACATTTAGAGAAAGAAGAAAAAAATATAGATGCTTTACCTCCATTTGGAATTCCTTCTAGTGATGAGGCATTAGTGGAGAATGATATGAATTCCCTTAATTCTATCCCTCTTAGTGATGATCTTATGAAGAATCAATATCCTACCTCATCTCCTCCTAGGATGTATTCTTTTCTTCCTTCTTGTGAACCTGTTTGTAGTGTTGAGACAACTAACATGGTTTATCCAAAAACATTGTTGACTATTAAAGGTTTTCCTCGCATTACTATCAAAAGTAAACCTATGGAGTGTATAGAGTCTATCAATGATCAAGAATCAATAGCTCACACCTATCACACAAGGAATAAGCCTCAACCTAATCTGGTGGTTACTACTTCTTTACCACCTTCTCAACCCATTCTTCCTCCTCCACCCCGTCTTCCTATCCAGGAGTATGATTTGATAAACCAAATGCACAATACCCCTGCCAATATTTCTTTATGGGAGCTTCTTAAAACTTCACCTACCTACCATGAAGCCTTGCAAAAATCTCTAGAAACTCTTCCCACTCTACCTCCTAATCAATAGAACATCAATTCCTTCTTACAGTTCATGCATGCTATCCCGAGTCCTCATGAAATTGTATTTACTCAAAAGGATTTACCTTCTAAAGAAATACAAAATAAATATGATTCTCTTATGGTTTCTATTACTATCAATAACAGTATCATTCATAGGACCTTGATTGATAATGGATCTAGGCTTAATATTTGTAGCATGGACATGCTCAAAGTGATTAAAGCCAATCTTTCAACTATTTAACCTGATAATGCTCCTATATGTGCCTTTGATAACATTGATAAGAAAAATTTGGGCATCATTACCTTACCTATCAAAGTAGGTCCGGTCATCATGAATACTCCTTTTCATGTTATGCCTGGACATCTTAATTATAACCTCCTTTTGGGTAAACCTTGGTTGCATGAGATGCATGTTGTTCCTTCCACCCTTCACCGTAAATTCAAGTTTATTCACAACAACATGGTGTATACACTTCATGTGGATGGTGTGCCAAATCCTTTTTTGAATATTCAAACCCACAATATTCCTATTCCTAATAGTAATCCTTATTCCTCTAAGGCTCTTCCTGGAGATGATTGGGAAAACTTGGATTTTAATCCTACCTTTATTGGAGAGTATAAGGTTTCTAATCTTGATTTTATGAAGCAACAAAGAGAGTTTGAACAATGAGCTTTTGCTTCTACTTCTCATTCCCTTTGTAATAACTTTGTCACTGCTTCTACCCACTATGAATCTGTCAAACCTACTAATGATGACATAGTGACTACTGAAGTTGTATTGACTCCTTCTGATATGGCTTCTTGTTATGGTCCTGGTTATCATTTACTAGTTAAATACATATTCCATGGTCAAGGATGTGGCAACCATAAACCGATAATTCAAATGCCCTTATAGAATGGGGGGCATGAGTATTCTTATGGATTGGGATTTAATCCTCAACAACACATCAATGTTAACAACATCTCAAATAAAACTTCAAAACATGATGACCCTATGAAGGAATTTGACCAAGAAGTTCTTTTGCCTAAACTCCTTCATGCTAAGGTGATTATTAGACCTAAACGCAAAAAGAAACATAGTCCACACTTGAAGACTCTTCCTTTTTGTTTGTATCATAGATTTCATGATCACTCTACAAATTAATGTCAAGCTTTACATTATAAGATTAGGAAGCTCATTGATAGTAAAGTTATTTATATATCATGTGGTGATGAGTTGTATTTCAATCCTATTTCTCTAAATAACATTTATGTTCCTATTATGGAACTCTACATTATGTAAGAAATGTTAGCCTAATCCTTGGGGGATCATTGTCTTGTATAGTGTTGTGAGTGATATAATAGGTCCCCTTTCATCCTTGTTCCTATGCTTGGGGGAAAGGATTCCATCTCCTTCTTTTCTGTCTTTTCGGGATCCACTTTTCCCTTCGTTAAGAAATATCTATCTATTATGTGATATCTAATCATACATGAAAATTTTGGTTTACATTGAGGATCTATGTCCTTGATCATAACCTATTTCATTGTTTGACATTGGGTTTCCATGGTTGATAAATCTCTCACCTTGGAAACTAAATAGTGTGCTATCCCTCACAAGGGTTACTTTTTCACTTCTTGCATGATATCTCTTTGCATTCATCCCTTCCATGGCCTCATAGGAGATGTGAAATTCTTGGCTTGGATTGGGTGTTGTCTATGGATATTGTCTTGATGTTGAAGAAGGCTTTATCCTTGTTCTTTTCTTTCCTTAACATGTCAAAAATAGTATGTATTTTTCCATCTTAAGGAGGGGGCACATATATAGCCTCCCTCGTTATATATTATGCATTTTTGTTCTAACCTTAGGATTTGAAACATGCTAAATCCTCTGAAGGTAACACACATAATTTTTTAAATCCTGAAGACATACACATTCAATTACAATTCAATATGCTAAATCCTCAGAAGGTAACACACATAAGTTTCTAAATCCTGAAGAGATACACATTTTACAAATGTGTTCCAGGGTGATATAAGGATATGGATCCATGGGTACTTCATAAAAGCCATCAGAAGATGCACTAAATACATACACAAAGCCACCAAAAGGTACACAAATTTATGGGGTGACTATGAAGTGCTTGCTTGATGGGCAATCCTATCCTTTTTATGCTTCACAGTGTGATACACACATCTTACTGAATGAGCTAGCCACCCCCTCTCTCTCTATCTCTTTTAATGGTGACGTATCTCTTATTTTAATCTTGGCGTTGATAAAGACTTGATTCCTTGGGGGCTTGAGGATTCTTTTGTCCCTTTGATTTCAATAAGATTATCTTTTCTTTATGATCTCCTTTACCAAGAGTTTGCATCGAGTCCATACTCTTGCTAAAGTGGGGGCTAAATGTATCATCAAAAAATGGAAGAACTTTCATTTAGGACTAGTTTAGCCCTCTGATTAAGTGGTTTGGGGTCATTTAAAGCTCCTTGAATGGGTCTTTGACTTGGATATTCTTTTTCCCCCTGATTCTGCCCTATTTTCCACTTTTCTCCTACCTTTTCTGGCACCCTACTATGTGATTCTGAGATTCTTGACCTCAGGGTCAAGGTCAACCTTCTGGGTCAAGGTCAAACTCAAACCTGACCTAGGGAAAGGTCGACCTTGACCCTAACCTAGGTCAAGGTCAACCTCAACCTTGACCCAGGGTCCAAATTTTAGAATCCCAAAGTTTCTAGATGCCGGGCTTCGGAAAGATTTAATTCTTGCTTTTGGGTTGGCTATTTCAGTCTTCGAGGCAATGAATCTTGAAATTATATTTAATATAGGTATACTTCTAGGGGTATAGGTATAATGGGAATTTAATTCTCCTATGTAGGCCTCTCTAGAATATTGTGCTCTAGATTTGTATATAAGAAGCCTTCTCCTCTCATTTTCTCTAACTATCCAAGAAGCAATTCCATCCATCCAAATTATGTGCATGATATATTGAAGAAAGAATATACCCTCAAGAATTCAAGAATTCAATAATTCAAACATCAAACTCATCAAAGAGATCCATTGGTATCCATTGAAGGGTTCAAAGCTCTATGGAGCACTCTTGTTGAAGATTTCTCCATCCACATCCATGCAAGCCTCTTCCTATTCCAAGATCCATTCAAGATTGGCGTTGAAGATCTAAAAAAAATTGATTTGAGACATCCTACATCCTACATTTTACATTCTACATTTTTTTAGAGCATAAATACTTGTGGATCCATGAATTCAAATCCACTACAAGGGTTTCTATACAAGCAAGGTGAATTTGTTCATTTAGTTTGTTTATCTATACAATTTCAATTAAATTATAAGGTTAATTCCAAAGCTGGGGTTTAACCAAGGAAAACCCCTTCCCCCTAACAAACAAACCATTTTTCTTGCAGGGAAAGGTTCAGAACAACAAATTGGAGTGCAGATTTGGATACCCTTTTCAGAAAACTGTTAGGATCCAAAAACAATTTTTCGTGGGACTGTGCAGGTCAGAATCAGACTTTTTGGGTCAGAATCAAACTTTTTGGGTCAAAGGTGACATTCATTTCTAGGTCAGAAACAATATTCTATTCTGGACCAGAATCAAAATTCCTGGGTCGGAATCAAACTTTTTGGGTCAAAGGCGACATTCATTTTTGGGTCAAAACTGACCTTTCTTAGAAAAGAAAAAGATTTCTGTGTTTTGTAGATCTCATAGTTTTGGTTCAAGATCACGGAAATCAATAGTTTCTAAGACCCTTTGATAGGGTTATCAACAGATTCATTTTCAGAGGTATGTAATTTAAATATTTCTTCATTTCAATATTAGTCTTCTAGATTTACCTTTCAAATATTTTCAATTGCTCTTCCCTAAACCCTCTCTTTAAAGAGGTGAGGGAGAAGTTAACCCAATCCATTTATCTCATCTGTATAGATCATGAATTAACACTTACCTTTGTGTTAATCAGATCTCATTGGAGGATAAATCTTGGTATTCTTCATCTCCTAAGTATAGGGTGTGGATCCATTTTGATGCAGAGTGCACTACAAGAAAACCTTGATGGGCTCCAACTCCTATTCACTCCTCCAAGTTTATTTATTTATCATTCCAACTCCTCAAATGTCTTCTAAGGATGCCTCCTGAATTTTCTAAGGGTCCAAGATGCTCCCCTTACCCTTTCTAGACTTTCCCAATCAAGTTGTAGAACTCTACAATTTCTCCTTTAGGGATACTTTCCCTAAACCAAATAAAATAGGACAAACCTTCACCAGAAACTTGAGACTCCTATATGAAGTGATTAAAGACTTCAGATAGACCCCAAGGTTCAAGAATCCACCACTGTTTTCTGTCTTGGAGACCCTAGGGTAGTTGAACCCTAAATGAGCTATGATTCCTTGTAGCCCTAACCAGAGGGTTTTTGGGACTCAACTTTTGATTGTAGAAGGATCTAATGGATCTGATTAGGTTTCTAGGCACCCTTTATGGATTTTTTAAACCCCCAAAGCCTTAGCACCCCACTCCACTCCTGCACCCCTAAACTCTCACAAAGCACACATGCGTAATTAGCTAGATTAGGATTTGTTTGTTAAGTAAGTGGTCGAAGATGGGTTCATGGAGTAAATGTAGAGATTTTGATGGATTTTCTTACCCCAAAATAGTCTAGAACCACCCTTGGATTGATCCTCCTGAGCACATATTCCACATGCATGTGACTACACCAACAAGCCAGTATAATTACATAGGGATAATTAGGCTAGGGCTTTCTCTCATAAATAATAGGACTAAGAGTGAGTGTCTGAGCTTTAGGATTATTCAAGACCATGATCCTAACTTGTATTTTCCAAGTGTTCGAGTTGACCCACTAGATAAATCCCAAGTTAGGATCACATCTTTGTGACTGACCCAGTAAACCTTGGTTTCTCAGACAGTGACCAAGTAAAATCTATAAATTTTCACTAACTTAACAAAAACACTTCAAACCAACTGGAATGTTCAGTAAAATCAAAGCATTAAAAACTTTTTCAACTGAATCCTCAAGATGAATCTGCACCAGGCCGTACAATGCAAAAATGACTCAAAACACTCTTCTATTTTCTCCTCTGAACATCAAAAATCAATACACAATATGTTCTAACCTTCATAGAAGGAATCATGTCTCCTAATAGCATCATCTAGGCATTTTAGATGCTTCAAAAAGTGGGTGAGGTTGGTTACAAAGAATTTGTCAATCTCTGAGCAATATTTTGCAAAAGTTGCTCATGCAACATTTGCAAAAAGATAAATTTTTGGCAACATAAGAGAAAGTTTCTATTTTAGGTGAAGGATAATCTTACCAACCCCCAATAATGTGGGAGAGGTTCAAAACAAGATAAGATCCTAACTAAGGACTTAAAAAACAAATTTTAACCAAACATTAAAATCACCAAACAAACATGGTCTAACTCTAGTTTCAGGAACCTACGTTTATAACTTCACCTTAGGTCCTTCACCTTACATCATAGACCCACACAACCACACACACACAAGGGTGATCTCAAGGATGCACCTTATTACAAACACAAAAGCAAGAAATTGAGAACTTTCAGGAGGTGCCCTACACCATAATCCTCATGAAAAAATGAACTCAAGTCTTTTGAGTTGTGAGTTCTTCAATTGGGTAGCCTATCTTCTGACTGTCTTCAGGGCTCATCCAGGTAGCATCTTCAATGGGTTGGTTTTTCTGTTTGAATAAGTAATCATAGTAACTGCCTCTCCTAGCTTTATTGTTCACTCTCTTGTCTAGGATGCTGTCAATCTTAGGAGGAGTTTCTTGTGGCATGTCCTTGATTGGTTGGAGTGTGGGAGGTTTTGGAGTACCTGCAAGGGAAGTAGTACTAACTTCTCCTTTGTAAGCATATATATCTACAACATTGAAGGTAGGTGATAAGCTAATGTGAGATGGTAGATCAATTATATAGGCATTATTTCCATATTTCTTCAGAATCTTGAAAGGGCCAAGCTTTTTCATCATAATCTTTGTGTATTTTTCTTTAGGTAGTCTTTCCTTCTTAAGGTGGACCATCACTAAATCTCCCACCTTGAATTGTAGGTCTCTCTTTTTTTGTCAGCATGGGCTTTATATTTCTCAGTGGTATGTTGTAGTTTGATTTGTACTTGATCATGGATATTCTTCATTACTTAAGAAAAGTCCTCAGCTAGTGTACTCCTTTTTTCCATGTATTTGATATCCTTGAGTTCCAATACCCCTCTAGGATGAGTTCCATAGACAATCTGGAATGGAGTTAAACCAATACTCTAATTTACTGAATCATTGAATGAGAATTCTGCTTGTGCTATGATAGTATCCCAAGTGGCTCCATTTTCCTGTATGAGACATCTCAAAAGGTTTCCAAGGGACCTGTTGATGACTTTAGTCTGTCCATCAGACCATGGGTCATATGCAAATGATAGAGAGACATTTTTACCTAATTTTCTCCATAGTGTCCTCCAAAAGTGCCTAGAAACATAGGATCCCTATCTGATATTATTGACAGTGGTAATCCATGAAGTCTTACAAATTCTTTGAAAAACAATTTTGCTATGTGAGATGCATCATGAGTTGTCCTACAAGGGATAAAGTGTGTCGTCTTTGAAAATTTGTCAACTACAACATAAACTCTATCAAATCTAGACTTGGTCTTTGGAAGACCTAGGAAAAATTCCATACTTACTAAATCCCAAGGTTTGGAAGGGATGGGTAAAGTAGTGTACAATCCAACATTGGAGGTGTGTCCTTTGGCTTGTTGGAAAACTAAACAAAATTCCACAAAACTTGTAACATTTGTCTGCAATTTGGGCCAGTGGTAGAACCTTCTGACCAGTTCTAATGTTTTTTCCACCCCAAAGTGACCAGCTAGGATTCCATAGTGCTTCTCTTTGATAACGTTCTCCCGCATAGATCCCTTTGGGATACATAATGAACTACCTTTCAAAACAAGACCATCTTGCACAATAAACTCTGAGAAATCAATATGGAATTTGTCTGTCATCTCCATACAAATCTGATAATCCTCTTTGAAATCTTCATCTTTAACATACATATCCTTCATGGCATGAACCCCAACACTCTCCAACTGGATGGATTGAGTAGTTAGGTGTCTCCTACTGAGAGCATCAACAAATTTATTTACAATCCCTTTCTTGTGCTTGATATAAAATGTGTATGACTGTAAGAACTCCATCCACTTCACATGTTTGTTATTGAGTTTCTCCTACTTGTTTAAAAAGCTAAGTGCATGGTTATCAGTAAAAAAAAAAACTCCTTGGGAAACAAATAATGCCTCCACTTCCTAAGTGAATGAACCATTGCATACATTTCAAGATCATAAGTAGAGTACTTTTGTTTAGCTTCATTGAGCTTATCACTGAAAAAAGAAACTGACCTCCTTTCTTGGCTCAAGACTCCCCTAATGGCTTTATTTCTTGCATCACATTCTACTATAAATACTTTGTGAAATTCTGGTAGAACTAGGATAGGCTGCTCTGCAATCTTTTTCTTCAACAACTCAAAGGACTCATTAGCTTCATTAGTCCATGAAAATATGCATTTTCTTCCACCTTTTATGGTGTTGATAATAGGAGCACATATGCCACTAAAATTTCTGATGAATTTCCTATAAAATATAGATAAACCATGAAAACTCTTTACCTCTGAAGGAGTAGTAGGAGGTGGCCAATTAAGGATGACTTCTACCTTGGAAAGATCCATTTTTAGACTGTTCTTGGAGATCACAAAACCTAAGAACACAAGTTCTTCTTGAAGGAATACACATTTCTCTATATTTAGCTTCAATTTATCCTCATGGAGTTTTCTCATTACCATGTTCAAATGCTTGAGGTTCTCTTCTCTGCTCCTACTAAAGATCAAAATGTCATCAAGGTATACAACAAAAAATTTGTTAAGAAAAGGCTTCAATACCTCATTCATCAATCTCATAAAGGTGCTTAGAGAATTGGAAAGGCCAAAAGGCATCACAAGCCATTCATAGAGGCCTTCTATGGTCTTAAATGTTGTCTTCCATTCATATCCCTCTCTGATTCTTATCTGATGGTAGCCACTCTTGAGATCTATCTTGGAGTAATAACTTGCACCCCCCAAACAGTCCATCAAATCCTCTATTCTAGGCATATGAAATCTATATCTAATGGTTATCCTATTGATTTCCCTAGAGTCTGTACATAGTCCCCATGTGCCTTCTTTCTTGGGTGCTAGGACTGCAAGGACAACACAAGGAATCACACTCTTCCTAATGAGACCTTTTGACAACAATTATTCAATCTACCTTGCTTCTCTTTATTTTGTTTAGGGGTCATCTTATATGATGCCTTATTAGGAAGAGTGGCCCCTGGTATGAAGTCTATATAGTGATTTATTTCCCTCTCAGGTGGAAAAGACTCTGGTGTGTTCTCAGCTAGAATACCCTTGTACTGGTCTAACAGTGCTTTCACCTATTTGGGGCCTACATCCCTGGTGGGAATTTTGACCTTTGACTCCTTCAATTGTGTCTTTTTGGGCCTCACTACTAAGGCATAAAAAGGGGTATCCTTCTCATTTAGTAATTTCATGAATTCTTTCTCTCCTATGTGCAAGACAATACTAGTAGTATGTTTTCTTTCTCACAGTTGGGGAGTGGGTTCATCACATACTCAACACCATCCTTAGTTATAGTATATACATTGGACTTTCCATCATGTCTAGCATCTACATCATATTTCCAAGGCCTTCCTAATAAAAAATGGCATACGTGCATCTCAATGATATCACATAGGACCTTTTCTATATACTCCCCTATCTTGAAATCTACCCAAACTTGTTCATTGATAATGGTTTGTTTTTATTTTTTCAACCAAGAAGCCTTATAAGGGAAAGGATGAGGGATTAAATGCAACTTTAGCTTAGTGACTAACTCCCTAGATGAAATATTATCAGTGGCTCCATAATCAACTATAACCTTACATACCTTATTTTTCACCTTGAAACTTGTTCTAAATAGTGACTTTCTTTGGGTGGTTCTACAGTAGTAGGTACCCTTAGGAGTGTTCTTTGCATCATTAGACATTCTCCTAATTCTGGATTTGCAGGTCTTGAAGTTGCAAAATGGTAGGAGGATACACTTTGGTTATCATCTTCTTGGGTGAGTTGTACCCTTCTATCCCCTCCTTGTCTGTTGGTGCCACTCTTTTTAGGACTTCTAAAGGACTGGTGTCCAACTTGATTACAAGTAAAAAACTTCCCTGTGAAGACACTAGGTCCTCTTCCACCAAATCTTCCTCTATTGTTTGATCTCCTACCTCTGAAGCTGCCCCTATTACTATGTTCGCCTTCTGATTCATGACTATTAAACTCTCCTTCAATCCTTTGGAATGGGCCCTTTCCATTGAATCTACCTCTGCCCCTGAAGTTATTCCCTCTACCTCTATTATTTTGTTCTCCTCTCCTCTTCTACTTTTCTTCAATTTTCAGTGCCATTTGAAAACATTTGTGTACTGATTCAAGGTTCAATAAGCTCATTTAATCTTGAATACTATATTTCAGTCCATTTATATACCTTGCAAGTTTTTGCTTCTCACTCTCATTAACTTTTGCCTTCAAGGTCTTTTTTTGAAATTCTTCAGTATACTCACTCACATCAAGGTCCTTCTTCCTTAGATGTTGTAGCTTCTTATGGAGGGTGATCTCATAATCTTCTGGTGCAAACTACTTCTTGACTTCAATTAACATATTTTTCCATGTTGAGATAGGGTTCCTCCCATCCTCCATCCTTTCATTCTGTATAAAATTCCACCAACTTAAGACAAGGCCTTTCATTCTCAATTTTGCAACTTTAACCTTCCGATTCTCAGAAATGTTGTCATTTTCAAAGTAGTTCTCTAAAGCTCCCACCCAATCCATGCATTTTCAGTATCCATTTTCCCACAAAACATGGGCATGTCTGATTTCTGATCTCTTCTTCCAACTCTCTCAAGAGCTCCAAGAAGTTTTACTTGCTCTACATGCATCTTCCTCTTCTTCTTTTGGAGGTCCTTCGACTTCCTTATCTCCTCTTCCATTTTATTTTTCTTAGCTACTCGATCTCTAACAGTTTTGGCCAACTCCAAATTTGTGATTCTAGTGGGGACTTCCTCCTCTTGAGAAATTTATGTTGTATTACCCATTCTTCACTCCTTCCAAGATCTTAGCAGGCTCTGATACCACCTGATGCAGAGTGCACTACAAGAAAACCTTGATGGGATCCAACTCCTATTAACTCCTCCAAGTTTCTTTCTTAATCATTCCAACTCCTCAAATGGCTTCTAAGGATGCCTCCTGACTTGTCTAAGGGTCCAAGATTCTCCCCTTACCCTTTATAGACTTTCCCAATCAAGTTGTATAGCTCTACAATTTCTCCTTTAGGGATACTTTCCCTAAACCAAACAAAATAGGACAAAACTTCACCAAAAACTTGGGACTCCTATCCTAAGGGATTGAAGACTTCAAATAGACCCCAAGGGTCAAGAATATGCCACTAGTTTTGGTCTTGGAGACCCTAGAGTATTCAAACCCTAAATGAGCTAGGATTCCTTGTAGCATTAACCAGAGGGTTTTTGGGACTCAAATTTTGATTGCAGAAGGATTTAATGAATTGGATTGGGTTTCTAGGAACCCTTTATGGATTATGTCAACCCCCCAAAGCCTTAGCACCTCACTCCACTCTTGCACCCCTAAACTCTCACAAAGCACACAGACATAATTAGCTAGATTAGGCTTGGTTTGTTAAGTAAGTGGTCAAAGATGGGTTCATGGAGTAAATTCAGAGCTTTGCATGGATTCCCCTACCCAAAATTAGTCTAGAACCACCCTTGGATTGATCCTCCCGAACACATATTCCACATGCATGTGACTGCACCAAAAAGCCAGGCTAATTACATAGGGATAAATAGCCTAGGGCTTGCTCTCATAAATAACAGGACTAAGAATGAGTGTATGAGCTTTAGGATTCTTCAAGACCATGATCCTAACTATTATTTTCCAAGTGGCTGAGCTGATCCACTAGATAAATCCCAAGTTAGGATCACATCTTTGTGACTGACCCAATAAACCTTGGTTTCTCAGACAGTGACCAAGTAAAATCTATAACTTTTCACTAACTTAAAAAAAATACTTCAAACCAACTGGAATGTTCAATAAAATCAAAGCATTAAAATTTTTTGCAACTAGATCCTCAAGATGAATCAGCACCAGGCCATATAATGTAAAAATGACTCAAAATACTCTTCTATTTTCTCCTCTAAACATCAACCTCTGTACACAATGTGTTCTAAGCTTCATGGAAGGCATCATCTCTCCTAATAGAATCATCTCTCCTAATATAATAATCTCTCCTAATAGCATCATCTAGTTGTTTTAGATGATTCAGAAAGTGGGTGAGGTCAGTTACAAAGAAGTTCTCAATCTCCGAGCAACATTTTGCAAAAGTTGCCCATGTAACATTTGCAAAAAGACAACTTTTTGGAAACATAAGAGAAAGTTGCTATTTTAGGTGAATGCTAATCTTACCAACTCCCAATATGTGGGAGAGGTTAAAAAAAAGACAAGAACCTAACTAAGGACCTAAAACACAACTTCTAACCAAACATTAAAATCAGCAAACAAACATGGTCTAACTCTAGTTTCAGGAACCTAGGTTTATAACTTCACCTTAGGTCCTTCACCTTACATCATAGACCCACAAAACCACACACACACAAAAGGGTGATATAAAGGATGCACCTTATTACAAACACAAAAGAAAGAAATTGGGAACTTTTAGGAGGTTCCCTGCACCACATTTTCCCTCTATAAACATGAGAATTAAAAGAAATCTACCATGAAGAGCTATTAGCAAGAAATCATTAGCAAAAAAATTTGAGAGTGTATTTTTTCCCTAGTTAACAAATTTGTAGGAAGCCCTAACGGAAGTCTTAGCAGAAGTTAAGTTTGGAATTTCTAAAGTCAAGCACATATTTATCTTAGAAGATAAGATGGCAACAAGTATTGTGAATCCTGTAATCGTTAGCATTAATGATGAGCTTGAACCTGTATTTAAGCTATGCCCCTTGAAGGCAACATAAAAGGATAACATTGGAGCCCTATTGTCATTACCATAAATGGTAATGTTGATATAAGATATCAAAACATTCATTCATAGAAAAATCATAGAGTTGGGCGATGCTGAAATTCAGAGAGTTTATCATGATGAACTATGCAAAGATGGAGTACTGAAGGATGAGAAAAAACACTTAGAACTTAAAGGTTTGACCCATATGGTGTTCATGCCAAAATTTTTAAATGAAGAGTGGATTAGATATGTATTGAGCTGAGTATACAATGAATTTTTGTGGCTAAAAGAAGACAAACCAGTCAAAATAACCAAAGACCTAATCCATATGGTCACTGGGTTACCGGAAGAAGGAAAAGAATGCACCCTACGGGAAAGAAACATGAAGGAACTAAGAAATTTAATGGAGACATCAAAGGATGGATGAGTGATGAGAGTGGACAAGGTAATAGATCTTGAAACTCAATTTGAAACTATGATTATTGCATACATAGTTTATTAGTCTAGTAGACTGAATAACGTCCTAGGTAGTGCAGTTTATGCAGCTTACGAATTGGTAAAATTAGGAAAGAATTATGATTTAGCATAAATGGTGTGGAACCAACTATTTTTTGATATGAAAATACTAAAGAAAGATTGAAAGAAAGAGCTAAAGTTTAGACCATTAATTTTTTTCATATATTTCTATGTTAAGAATTTCTTTCCAGGTATAGGTGAGATAAATTGGAATACATATAAACATGTTATCTATCAGATTAATGATTATGTTGAGCAGCTAGGAGATGAGTTTAACAAAATCATGTGGGGATACTTTAAATAATTTCAAATTACAATGCATAAATGCTATAGGATACCCCCATCGGTAGTTGAAAGATATAGAGACACAACTAGTTTCTTAGTTGACACTGAGACCTACAGAATGCAACCAATTGAACCTAGAACATCTTGGGTACCAAAATTTGGATATGAAGTTACAAAGAGAGATATTTATAGATGTGAATAACACATATTTAAAGAACCAAATGATACTACAATGACCATATTTGGAATGTATGAAGAAACATACAAGAGAATTACTTTCGACATTAAAATGACTAAGATTCAAGAGAAAAAGGAAAAGATGATAAATAAGTTAATAAATAAATATGGAAGTAATGAAAAAGAGGAATTCGAGGAGAAATCACTAATAATACCACTAGGGCTCCCTTCCACATCAATCAAAAGGAAGAGGACATCACATACTCTACCAGCTACAGCAGAAATCAAGGATAGTGAAGAACAGGAAGCACAAGCAGAAACATCAACACCAATAGTTAGTGGTGAAGAGGTAAAGGAATTGATGTCACACCAATAAATAAAATGCATACAAGAAGGAAGTTACAACCTAAATTATTTGAGAGAAGAACCACTAGAAGCCAGAAGAAAAAGAGACCCCTGGCCACAATAGAGCAAGGTGGAACCAATAATGAGGAAACAAAGTCTGACCAAGAAATCAAGACATGTGGTAAGAGATCAAGAAGGAACAATTTAAGATTCCTACCAATCCTATAGAAATGGAAAAAAATATTACTCAGACAGGACTAGTTGGGATAATCAATCCCACTACATTTGCAAAGTTGATTGAAGAAGATAAAAAGATAATTGAGGATACAATCATTGAACATTTATAGAAATACAACAAATATCCTAATGATGTGAAGGATAATGTGCCCAGAGAATTATATGAAACTATATTGGGAAGATGGAATTAAACATATCATAGAGTTGAAGAAATTAGAGCCAATATACTAAAGGAAATATTACCAAAGTTATCAGAAAATGATGCAGAGGTATGCATGGAAAAGTATAAACAACAGTTCAAATAAAAAACATTAACAACTATATTATTAGTCAATGATGAATCTATATTGGAAAAGGATATAATAGAAGTATGGAAGAACATATTCAATGCAGAACAGAATCAATTCGACTCAAAGGTAGGAAGATCAAACATAGATGACACATTTACTATCAATGAGCTTATCAAAAATGCACCAGGTGCACCTGATATGTTAGCTACAAAGGACATAATTAATATTGAAGACATTACTGAAGAATTGGAGAAGCCAGAGAAGAAAAAGGAGAATTTAGCACAAGTTTCCATTGGGAAATAGGAAGATCATACAAACATGCCTATAGAGAAAAAAAAAATTCAAGAGCAAGCCATGCTACAGGTTACACAAACTATACTATGAGACCCCCTATTGTAGAGTACAAAGGAGATGTTACAAGAGATGAAGAAACAAGATGAAATCTTAAACGAGAAGAACCCTATATCAGCTGAGCAATAATATTCGCCAACCAACATACAACCTATAGATACCGAGAAGGATATCGACACTGAGAAGCAACAAGATAAAATAGATATAGGTGAGAAGCAGACTGACACAAATGTAAAAAAAAAAGATAAAATACAGAAAGATGGAGCTGAACAAAAGCAAGATGAAAAGAAAGATGGAGAAGATGACAAAGACAAAAAAGATGACAAGAAGGAGGAAAAAGGCTCTATAGGGAAAAGAAAGAGAGAATTAGAAGAAAATGAGGAAGAAGATGTAGATGATACTGATGATGATCCTGAGTTTGAGATACTTAAACAGGATCCAGGGAAGCTAAAGAAAAATAAAGACAAAGAAGAGTATACATGAGTATTAAAGAAGAAAAATCAATTATACAAGGAGTGTACAAAGAAAAGGAAGAAGAAAATTTTGATTAACACTTTGGACTTATTTGAATATCTCATGCCTGAAGTCAAAGTGGATAATGAATAATCCCTAGTCTATCAACTGAAGACATATCTCGACAAGATAAATCAATCAAGACAAAATTTGGAGGAGTGACTTACAGGTAATGCAATGAAGAAATTAGAAGATCATATTTTACAACAGTTATTAACAAAGATTGCATTTTTGAAGGTAGAACTATCAAAGGTAATAGAAAAGATAAAGGAAATTTTGAAGAAGGCAACATTGATGTACCCAAAATTGTGTAATTTTGCAACATTCATAGGAGATATTGATAAAAAAATTCAGGATATTCAAATTGAGATGGCCCAACATATCAAAAATCTCTAGCCTACAAAAAAATTCATGGATCACTTAGTAAACTTGAGGGAGATAATTTTGAAGGAACAAGAGTTAATAGAAGAGGAAGCTGGATTACGAATGAGAATACTGGAACTACAAGGTATAATCACTCCCCATATTGATATTATGCAAGAAAATATTATAGTAGCACATACAATTTTACAGACACCTAGAATGAGCATAGTAGATAGTCTTGAAGCTTTAGCATCAGATAAAAATTGATATATGATTGGATTGCAATCATTAAAAGATTCTTGGAATGCATTTTGATGACATTATGAGACATATACAAGTTTATAATGGATAAACTATAATCACCCCACAAGAAATGTCATTGGCATTGAGTGCCAAAAAAGGGGAAGTAGGTATAAATTATAAGGGAAGTATACGATAATGGGAAGTCTATTAACAAATACATCAGAATATACATAATCTATAGATGATACAGAGGTAGAAAATGGACACATGATAGAATTTTTTTCCATCAATGCCAAAGGGGAAGATTGTTGGACTTATTGACATTATAGGAATGTATATCAAATAGATGGAGAAATTATCAGAGTAAGGAGGATACCTAACAGCTGCCAACAATTATCAGATGAGAGGAAAGCCATGCAACAAACGACAAGAGGAAGAAGGGGAAAATGATTCATGGATTAATCTAGATCAAATATTTTGATTAACCCTAAGATCAAAGGTCAAGAATGAAGGAGGGTAAGTAATAAAAACCTAAGGAAGAGATTATGACACAATGAGATGAAGTAAGAGCATAGAAGATAATACAAATACAGAACTAAGCAGATAAGCAAATCATGAAAGAATAGCAGAAGAGAGAGAGGAGATTTGGATCTGACAAGATTTTGAAGGAAGCATATACAAGTCATTAATATATTGTTAAGAATCCTAACATTTTAGACAAGGTAATTGTAAATCCCTTAACCAGGTAGTCTCTAGCAAGACTAATAGAGTTCATTTTTGTGTGAGCTTTTTGTAAATTATTTAACAGGGTAAACGTCGTGTTTGTGGGATTAAATCTCTTAATAGAGTAGTCTCAATAGGACTGTAGATACACTTAGTAATGTATCAGTCACTCCTAATTAGACGAGTCACTTAGAAGGTGGTATTTTTTAATCCCTAACTAGAAAAACCTTTTATCTGTAGTGAAGAGTGATACTCCTATAAGATAGTTTGTTGTCATTAGTTTTGTCAAAGTCATAATAGTCAATGAAGCTAGTCAGTAAAAAGGAAGAATACACTAAGGTAGATAGTTGGTAAAGAAACTGAGTATCAAAGACACCGAGCACTAAACAATAAATAGCACCAAGTTAAGCAAAGGACAATTACCGATCAAGAGTTAGTTACCGAGTCATGAAGCAAAGCTAGCCACTGAGTCATCAACACCAACTCAATGAGAAACTGTTATGTCACTGAGCAAGATTAGGACACATTACCGAGTACACCAGAGCTGACATAATAATTTAAATTTGAAACATTAAACCTAGACACTGAGCAGGAATGATCTTTACATTTTTTGAGGCAAACATTAGGTAGAACATTGGGATTGCATAATCATGATTACACATGATCACAAGGAAATTCAACCAATGATATTCAAGTATAATAAATCCATTGGGAATGAAACGAACCTTGCACCACCTCACTTCCACCACAAAAGGATAAGGATCTAAATTAGGTTTAACTGCCTTAAGATCGTATAAAATGAATAGAACATGAAGATGGTAGTATGAAGGAAAATATTGTAGGGAAAGAATTAGTTACAACAATAGAGCTAAAGATAAGAATGCATAAGTTATAGGGTGAAGAAAAGATAAGCTACTGAGTGCAGAATGAGGTAATGCACTTGTAGAACATAAAGAGTCTGAAAAAAATTATGGTTGATGCGTACTTCTAGACATTTTTTTAATAGTTTTGTAAGTTAGAAGAGTAGAAATCCCATTCAGTGGGTAGGCCCTAACAAGTCTTATTTTTTAAATCCTCTAACCAGGTACATATCTTAGATGAGAGGTTGTAAAATCATTTAACAAGGAAGACTCAATAAGTCTTTTGTACTCTTAACTGAGTATAATACTCCTAACAGGGTAAGATATCAGAAGTAGCTAATATTGTAGCTCTAATCAAGAAATTTTTATTCTGCAGAAGTGAAGGATTGTGGGTTCCATCCCCACCATATTTTTTTCCTCTAACAAAGGATTTCTGCGTGACCAAAAATCATGGAGTTATGTGTCATGGTTTACTGGTTTACTTTACATGCTTTTCAATATTTTTATGAATGATATTCAGTTCGGTTAAAAGTAAAGAATAATAGTTAAAAGTTTTGTAAGTACTAATTCACTCCTCTTCTCTCAACACTTACCTTTCCATAGATTAATCCAAGAATTGTTATCAGAGCTAGTCTCTTGAGATAATGGTTTAACAACCTAAGAGTAAAGATCATGACTATGGAAAGTTACAAGTAGTCTAAGAAGAATCATAGTCTTGATTTTGAGTGGAGAGTGCACAAGAAGTGATTGAAGATCTGAAGAGAAAGTTAGAAAAGTCCTTAAAAGTGAGAAAGAAGTTATGTAGTAAACTGAAATCAGCACAAGAGCATGTTGATACTCATGAGACAAAATTTGAAAGTAGTCTGAATGGTGAAGTTGATTCAGCCATAAAAAAACTCATGGAAAAGAACAAGACACTCACCGAGTAACTGAACTTAGCAAAAAAAGATCAAAAAGTACAAGCATTGAGAATGAGTGAGATACTTGATTCTAAGGAAGGAGTTGAAGATGCATTGAAATTAGCTGAAGACGACAAAAGATGGCTTGAGATAAGAATAGCTAAGAAAGACAATGAGATCATGAGGATAACATAGGTACACATTAATATGACCAATCAACTAGTGAGAGAAAATATAAATGTGACTAGGAAAGAGTTTGAGAATCAAGCATTGAAGTGTGTAGTTGATAGATTTACTAGGAAAATAAGGTTTGAAAAAGAAGCCAGTGAGATACTAAAAAGAAATGAAGAAACACTAAAATCATTAGATGCATAGCTTAAAAGTCAGAGACAACTGACATACAAGACTGGACTAGGATTTTGTAGCAAGAGCACTACTGAAAAAGGAGATTCCTCTAATCAAGCTGATAGTCAAGGAACTTCTACCCCACCGAAGTCAAACAAGCCTAATTGCTACCACCATGGAAAACTTGGACATACTGCAATTGTATGCAAAAGAAAAAGAGGTAATTTACTGAATATCTCTAAGCTTTATGGATATTGTTATAACTGTAACAAGTATGGGCATCAAGCATTTGAATGTAGATCAAACACTATAAGAAGCACAAGAAATACAAAGTTCATTGGCTACTGCAAAAGATGCAACAAGTATGGAACACAACTAAAGAATGCAGATCACAGAAGATAAATGACAAATGGGTAACAAACTGATAGAATATGCCAAGCAACCAACAGGGTACATCCATACCATGGGACTACAATACAAGAATATCATAATTAGTCTGTGGACGATATGGACATATTTCTACAAACTGCATGTTGTTAAATGGTATGAATAATAGAAGATCTTGGAGAAACCATGGCATGACATGCTTCCATTTTCATAATATGGGTCACCTTGCCAAAGACTACAAGTACCGAGGAAGATACATCTGTGAAATTGGAAGTGAATGTTGAAGAAATGAGAGATTAGATGAATAAAATATGGAGAAGAAAGACCATGGATGATGGAAAATCTTATGAAATAGTTAAGGGCACCTCATCCTCCGGATTGGGTGCAACCAAATATACCTAATTAGTTAAGAGATATGAGTAGGAACTATAAGTAAACTTTCAAATCTTAAATTAGTTCCAAAATATATGTGTAGAGATCCATACAAGCATACTTAGATGCATTTAGATACATTTTGTTAAGTTTGTGTTTAATACTCATTCGGTAAAAGGAAATGGTAAATATAATTGGTAAAGTAATTTGGCAGAGCATTAATTACTGCTTTATGATCATTGAAAGCCCTAAACCTAAAAAAAACCTTATATAGACCTTGTGTGTATGAATTTGTTGACCTGTTATCTGCAACACGACACTTCAATAGATCATTATATTAGTAAAAAGCATAAAAAACAAGGGTTTCATCTAAATCACTAAAATTGATCTATTGCTTCCTATCTAGGAGGAGTTTGAAGAATGCCATAATCATGCCCTCAGATTATGCACAAATCAGTGACATATACGACCTAAGAATGGAAGATTTGAATAAAAAGTAATCTAAATGTTAAAGAAACATGCATATTAGCTCTAAAAATGAAGATAATAACAATGCATAATGACAAAACTAAGATGCAACATGGATTCACAAATGATCTTAACAACATAAAAATACTTTCAACTCTAAAAATTAATGGCCATTTGAGCTCAAAAACTCATTCTATTTATACAAGAAATGAGGAGAGAGAGAGGAGACAAGGTTTGTTAATGGAGGTGTGAAAACCACTAATGAGGTGTAAGAGACATTAATGCCAAAGGCATTGATGAGGCATGGGCTTGAGGAATCTCCATTAATGAGGCATTAATGAGAGCAATTAAGAGACATGGTGAGGGGTGTAAGTCCAAGCTTGATAAGGTGGACTTAGAGGGAGTCAAGCTTGAGAAAGTTGACTTTCTCAAGTGGGTTGAGTTCCTAATCACAAAATTAGGAATGTGACATCATTAGGAAGTGGGTTAGGATATGATTAAGATTAGGATTAGGCTTAGCATGGGGGGAATAGGTTGGGATGGGTTTGAACCCATGGTTAAGGTGGTTGAGGTAGGTTAGGTTAGGGGTTAAAGGGAATATTAATGAAATGAATTATATTTAATATATTCATCCAAAATTAGGGAAATTAATTATTTAAGCTTTTAATTGCTTTAGATAATTAATTAGGACTATAGACAATTAATTAGATTAATTTAGGCTAGAAGACAGGCTTTTCACAAGCGATTAGATATAATAGGGATTTATTTAATTCCTTTTTAAATTAATTACCTTAGCCAGGTATTGATTTGAATTGATTGATTTTGATTGACTAAGGTGATTAATAAAATTGAGTGATTAAATCACTTAGGAGATTAAATCTGATTTGAATGAATTATGCCAGCCGATTGAAGAGTTGTCTGGACATAATTGGGGGTATGATCACACTTAGGGAAAATAGGGTCTATATTCAGAGCAAACCAAATTAGGGTGGTTATATTTTCCCCCCTTTGAATTGATGTGTGAGCAACACATTGATTCAAAGAAAGTTTTTATGTTGATTTTAGAAAGTTTGAGAATTTTGCTCACGATCGAATAAAATGCCTGATGAGATCAATCTTGTACTTGACTGAGCTAAACTAATAGAATTGACTTTGAATTTGGTTTTTGTCCAAAGGTTAATATAAGATCTTAAAGATACCAATTTTGAGCTTGGTTGTCATCCAAAGATTGATAATATTGATTCCGAACTTGGTTGTCGTCCAAAAGTCAGTATGAAGCTGCCAGGAGCTTAGTAAGAATATTTTAAAATGAGGGAACACAAGATATCCAGCTTATGAGAATTAAATATTTCTATCCAACTGTTCTAACTTAGTCAAGGAAACTATCATGCCCCTAGTTGTTTGATAACGAAGTCATTTTTAATGTTGTTTCGAGCAAGAATTTGATTGATGATAGTATGATCATGCCCCCTCAAGAAAAAAATTGAAGGAAAGAAATAAAATACCTTTGTTAAAATAATGTATCCCTTGTAGGAACGTGTAGGGCAAGAAAGGATGAAGTTTAGAAGAAGGGAAAGACAGAAGGTGTGTTAAGAATAAACACATGAGAACCAAGTTAAGTATGTGAAAAATGTGAGTTTTGAGTCCAATAGAATGATTTTGGACCAAGATTTTTGATGAAATGTGCAATTTGGATGATATAGAACCTGGAAAACTGAGTTTCAAAATATATGGAGCAAATCTGCATTTTCAGGAGAGGTCACAAAATGTGTACTGCACTGGGCAAAACTGCGTAGGCACCTCTTATTTGGTTCCCGATTGATCAAAAAGAGAACATAAATGGAGTTTCAGTCACTTGGGAGGAGGTTCAGAACCCCTAAATATCTCAAAAAGTCCAATATATATCTCAAAATTTACCTTTTTACTATTAATTTTTAGTTTCATCCTTGGCAATTCAGAGAGCTCTGTAGAGAAGATGGTGGTCCCCATGCACAGGCATAATTTCAAGCTTGGTCTTCGATATCAATGGCCTCCTGAATACCCACCTCCGGTAAGTACCCAAAAATATATCATTTCAAGCTTGGTCGTCAATATCAATGGCCTCCTGTGTCACATCTGATGTTTTGCGTCGCACCTGGTCAATCCCGTGTTGTTTCTGGTCTTTGACCAAATTCTTGGGTCATGTCTGGTAATTGTAGAATCGCACCCCACTAAGTTATTTTTGGTCAATTATGTTTGATTTCAGGGTCGCATGTGGCATCTTGTATCGCGTCCTGTGAAAATAGGGTCGCATCCCAGATGCCCCATTGCATCCCAAAAATTTGGGATCACATCCAGTAAAGAAGATTGCACCCCATTAAAATAGGGTCATTTCTAGTTTTTATCATAGTTACTTTCTCATTTTGAGTAATTTTATTTTATTGATCATGAAAACACTTAGCTGATAGGTTGTCTTTGTAATTTTTTGAGATAGATCACAGATTCTGAACTTTTTTTTTGTAACAATTATCTCTTAGTGTTTGGTTTTGAATAGTTCCCCTTTAAGGTGGTGTCATTCTAGAGTCCATATCCTAGACGAGTGTTGGCTTTGTTACGTAGGTTGATTGTGGGCGAGTGAGAGTTAGTGGCTTGGGTTGGTCTAGCTACATTAGGAGATTTACTTGACATTAGGGTAAATCAGGGTTTGTTAACTACTCTTGCTGAGAGATGGCATCCAGAGCACAACATATTCCATCTGGCAGATCCTGAGAGTACCAGTGAAGGGTCGAGAGGTCTAGTTTGATTCTACATGGATGACATCTATTGTGACTGCTCGATGATTTTTTTAGGATGATAGCATTGTGAGGTGATATCTGACATGGGATTACATGTGTGATCATTACGAAAGTCTTCCTGTATACTTGGATAGTTTGATTGGGGGCATTCTTATGCCCGACCGAGGTCAACACGGATTCATGGTCGACTAGATTGATATGTTGGAGCAGATGGTCGTAGCCAGATGGAGATTTACATGGGGTAGTTGTATACTAGTACATATATATAGAGAGCTCCATGAGATAGTATACCATCATACCCGTAGCATGAAAATAGGTATATTAGTACTTCAGATCTGGTCCTAGGAGCACATCCCTACCACACGACCGATAGTTGATAGACAATGGGCACTAGAGAAGCCCTATGTATTTATGTATGCGAGTTGGATTCAGTAGCCCCATGTGGGAAAGGTAGAGTACTGGCACCATGTTTTAGATGATGTTAATGCAGTGATATGGCAACCGTACCTCGATTGTGAGGAGTGGGAATCAGATAGTTGGCATATGCTATATTTCTTCCAGAGAAGACACCTCATTGGCAGGACCAGATATGTCATTGAGAGATTCTTAGTGACACAAGTGCTGCAATAGTATGGGCAATTACAAGGCTGTTTTTAGGACTTGATAGTATATGCACAGATTTGCAATGAGATACCATGATGGGGACGTCAATTGGGATATGAGACTCTGCAGAGGGCTATTACAGAGATGGTGGCTATTCCGTGGGATCTTCAACTAGATGTAGCTGATGTAGGCTATTCTACAAGATATCTTGTAGAGATGAGACAGTACCCAGAGCCCCGATTCATAGATCCAGCAGAGGCGGTCCCTCGGATAGAGGACCCCTTAGATTATGATCCTACAGAGGATCATCCCGTTAGAGGTCAAGGAGGATCCCAGAGGGATAGGGGTGCTGGTAGACATGGAGGGAGGGACAAAGGTAGAGATGGAGGTAGAGGTGGGAGACATCCTCCTCCAGATGATGGCAATGATGGTGAAGATGACAGGGGTGAAGGAGCCGTAGGTGGGGTTGGAGATGTGGTGAGTGGTAGTGGAGAGGGTCGGTGCACCCACTTTAGATTTATTTATCCCCAGATAGATCCAGGGCCGTTACTTACAGGGGAGAAGTAGAGACAACAGAGACAGTAGTAGCAGAGGCATCCAAATAGGTCACAGGATAGACATTCAAGACAGGATTCTGGCAGGGGTTTTGACAGAGATGGAGATCCAGTGCGAGTGGGAGAGAGCAGCTTAGAGCACACATTACCACTTTAGAGGCTCTACTGACATACATGGATGCATAGCTGGAGCACCTTAGGGAAGAGAAAGATAGGAAGGGTGATATGCTTAGAGAAAAGAGAGATACCCAGGCTCAGATAACCACTCACCAGGGACAGAGAGCATCCTATTATTTTTCTTTATACCATGTTGCAGTTCTAGAGGGCCAGAGAGCACCTTCTTATTCATGGATTGGCCAACAATCTGAGGGAGCCATGCCTCCTCCTCCTGCATTTGTACCACCTCCTCTGCCTCCTCCTCTAGATCAGGGAGAGGGGGGAGTTAGACATGAGACATATCTTTTTGCACTATTTTGTGAGATGATATTGTATATCAAGAGTCCTGTGGGGCCATTCTTTTGTACCATTGACACTTTATATATGTATATATGATTCTTTCTGACCCTCTGATACTCTTTGTGTAGACTTTTGCCAGTTTTGTTGATCTGTACCATGAGTTGATATATATATCTAATGCAGTCATTTATGACTCTATCATGTTTCATGAGTTCTCTTTGCTTTGATTAGATGTTTTTGCACATGCGATTATGTTTATCTTGGTCTCATGATGAGTTAGATTTGTAAATGATGACATCATTTATGCAATATTGAATTTATTACTAGTATAAATATGTTTCAAATGATACTATGTGAATATGCAAATGTATGTTTTTGAAATTTTATGTATGCACGTAAATGTATGGATGCACTTTAGGATGTAGAAATGCAATTCTTTAAATGCTTTGTTTTTGTATTTCTCTTTCGCATATATGAATGCAAAATTTATGTTATGGATATGTAATAATATTTATATCAGTAATATGTGATGATGTAATTAACTTGGATGAATGAATTTATAAATTATTTTGAGCTAAAATCCCTTATATTGTTGCTTGCTTAGTAAAGATAAATCATGCAACCTCTAAATGCAGCTATATGTAGACTCTTAGGACTGTCATTGATTTGTAGATATTGTAACATTTTTATCATCATTGGGCACTTTTCAGAATGGGTACCACCTAATAGTACAAACATCACTAATACCCACTAATATTATGAAAGTATGAATACTATTTTTATTGGATGAAATGTCAAAAATAGACTTATCAAGGCATAGAAGCCAGGATAACAAATTAGTAACCTTCCTTTTACTATATCAAATTCTATGTAAGGTAAGATATTGGACCCACAATGACCTTGAAAATTCATATGCTTGGGTATATTATGCTTCGTATACTTTAGTGAGAATCTAAATTCAGAAAATAGACAAGGAAATTGTTTTAACCTCACCGTAGTTTACACATAACAAAGATCGAGATATATGCGGCTATCCCTTGTCCTTGTGACTCTTTGTATTTGCATAGACATCATCAAGTAACTTAGAAGACACAACAATCATCAATTGAGAATCAATCAAAGAAAACTTATAACTGCTTAGATGCCCCTAGTTAAAACATCATTGGTACATAAAAGAGTCATAATCAAGCCAAGATCAAACTGTGTTTAAGTAGTATTGAGAAATATTATTGATTCATTTTTCAAGCACAGTAGAGATTCATCAATTAAAATGTGGAATTCAAGCAATATGGTTTCCATGTTTGTGTAGAATCATTGTTCCTGTTTGCAATCCAATGTAGTGTGTAGGAACACTGTTTATGTTAGTGCAATGTTTATGTCACCCTTGTTTTAGGAAAGTGACAGGTTGATGTAAGCATCGGGAAACATTGTATCATAAGACAAACCATCCTCAGATGACCTAGCAGATGCAACCTAACATGCTAGTGAAGATGTCCCCCAGTACAGAATGACTTGATCCTAGGATAGAAATGTAAACAAATCCCAAGCAAGGATAAGATATTCATAAGGAATCAAAGTCAACCGCTTAGCAGGTGTAATTGTGAAGGCTTAGTATCAGCAATGTCTTGATCGAGAGAGCACAAAATACAAGTGATGCCTGATTGCCAGGTTTTCACCACTCAACAAGATCTTTTCTTCTTTTTTCTACCAAGATGCCTATGTTACCAGGTTGTCATCAAGGCACTTTCCTCTTTTTCAATTTTTTTTCTATTTTTTATTTTTTTGAATGTTTTTCTAGTATCCAGGCGCATGTTTGCCATGTTTTCACCAAGGATACCTTTTCTTCAGGACTTTTTCCACTATTTTTGAATTTCTTCAGGATCAATTTTCTGATGTTTTTGGTATTTTCTAATCTTTTCCACTGTACAGGCTCTGCTAGCCAAACATCAAGCATAGAACTGCTTCAAATGTAGAGTATTGATATGATCCGAAAGGACATCTCCCTCAGGTGTAGCTAGGTGATAAGCTCCAGTCCCAAAAGTAGCAATGATAGAATAAGGTCCCAACTGATTAGGTTCAAACTTTCCTTTGTGTTCTCTGTTAGGCTAGTTTTTAGGATTCTCCTTTAGGACGAGATCCCCCACTTGAAATTGTCACGGTTTGACCTTTTTGTTGTATTCTTTGGACATTCGTGCTTGGTACACCTTCATATGATCGAACGCTTGTTTCATGTGCTCATCAAGTAGGTCTAAAGAATTCACCCAATCAATGCGATATTGTTCATCAGTAACAAGACCTTGTAAAGATACCCGCAAAGAGGGGATTTCAACCTCAATAGGTAGTACTGATTCAACACCATAGACAAGAGCAAATGGCGTGGCTCTAGTTGGTGTTCGGATGCTTGTTTTGTAGGCCCATAGTGCTGTATTTAGTTGTAAATGCCAGTCTCTGCCAGACTTACTCACAATTCTGTGTAGGATCTTGAGAATATTATTTTTAGATGCCTTAGCCTATCCATTACCTTGAGGATAATAGATTGAGGAGAAATGTTGAGTAATATGGAGCTGTTTGCAAAGGTCATCAATGTCTTTGTTTTTAAATTGGCCCCCATTGTCTGTTACAATCAAAGAGGGTATCCCATATCTATAGATAATGTAGTTCAAGATGAATATAGCCACCTATTTTCTAATGGCTTTGATTAGTGGCATGGCTTTGACCCACTTTGTGAAATAATCAGTGGCCGTAATGATGGATTTGTGTCCATTCAAAGAATTAGGATATATTTGTCCAACCAAGTCAAAGGCCCATTGCTGCAATGACCAATGTGTTATGACTGGTATGAGTTCTCTAGCAGGAGCATGGATAAGATTTCCATGTTTTTTATATTTATGACATTTTTTGGAAAATTAAATAGCATATTTTTCCATTGTAGGCCAGTAATAGCCTACTCTGAGCAGTTTCTTTGCTAGTGAAAAGTCGTTTGAATGTGATCCACATACACTTTCATGAAATTCTTTTAATGAGAGATCTGACTCTTCATGCTCTAAACATCTAAGAAGTTTATTGTCGAGACCTCATCTATATAATTTATTAGTTATGAGGACATAACGTGATGCTATCCTAATCAAGGCTCTTTTTTCATTTTTGGATAGATCATTGGGGATGGTTTGGTCAATTATGTAGGCAATGATTTTAGCAAACTGGGATTGGTCTTGGGTGTTCATAGCAAAAATTACTTGGTATTCAGGGGTATCAAAGGCTGGATTGGTATTCTTCCACCAAGAAGTCATAGAAAAATTAATGTTCTTCCAGTTGTAACATGGATGCCAAGGTAGCCATAGTATCTGCATCCTTATTCTTGGTTCTTGGTATCTGCTGGAATGTGATGAAGACAAAGTACTTCTTTAAGTCATCCACCAGTTGCTTGTAGGGCATCAATTTCTCATCTTTATTTTGGTAGTCTCCATTGACTTGATTGATGATGAGCTGGGAGTCACCATATACATGTAACTCTACAATCTTCCACTCCATAGCAAGTTTAAGACTGTTTACCAATGCTTCATATTCAGAAATGTTATTTGTGCATGGAAACATCAATTTGTAGGACTTTGGTATTTTGTAGCCTTGAGGTGTTATGAATAGCACCCCTGCTCCAAATCCTTGTTGCGTGAAAGAACCATCAAAGTACATCTTCCATGGATACTTTGTTAGATGCATAATTGTTTCATCAGGGAATTCAATCCTTAAAGCTTCATTATCTTGGAGTGGTGAATCAGCTAGTTGATCTGTGAGTACTCCTTTAATGGCTCTCCTATCTATGTACTCAATATAAAATTCACTTAGGATCATGACCCACTTTGCCAGATGTCATGTTAATGTTGTTTTTCTTAGGAGGTACTTCAAAGGATCTATCTTTGCAATGAGCCTCACTGTATGCGATAGCATATAATGTCTCAATTTTTGTGATGCAAAGACAACTGCTAAGCATGCTTTCTCAATAATTTTGTAACTAAGATCATAGGAGAGTAGTGTTCTACTGATGTAGTAGATTTCTCTTTCCTTCTTAGTTTCATCTTCTTGCACTCGAAATACTCCTAGTGATGTGGTTGTAGCTGAAATATATAGGAGTAATGAATTTCCATGAATGGGTGCCATAAGGATAGGAGGAGTAGCTAGGTACTCTTTTAGTTCTTTGAAGTTGGCTTCACAATGTTCATCCCATTTTAAGGTGACCCATTTATGTAGTAATTAGTAAAGGTTTGTGCTCTATCTGCAAGTTATGACAAGAACCTCCTGATTGACTAGAGTCTCTCTTGTAGTGTCCTCATTTGACTAATGTTGCGTGAGGAGTAATTTCTAGTATAGCCTTGACTTTTGTAGGGTCTACCTCAATTCCTTTTTCTAAAACAATAAATCCTAGGAGCTTTCTTGATTGGACCCCAAAGACATATTTCTTGGGATTGAGCCTGAGTTTAAATTGCTCCATAAGATCCAATATTATTCTTAAGTCAGTAATATGAGTATTTATTTCTTTTGATTTAGCCAAGGTGTCATCCACATAATCCTCCATGTTCTTATGCATCATATCATGGAATATAGTGGTCATTTCTCTTTGATATGTGGCACCTGCATTCTTTAACCCAAATGGCATAACGTTCCAACAAAAGGTTCCCCATGCACATGTAAATACTATTTTCTCTTGATCTTCAGGAGCAATTTTAATCTGATTGTAGCCTGAGAAATCATCCATTAATGAATACATTTGGTATCCTGCTGTGAGGTCTATGATCATATCAATATTAGACAGTGGGAAGTCATCCTTAGGACATGCCTTGTTTAAGTCCTTGAAGTCTGTGCATATCATGATAGATTTATCTAATTTATATACTGGGACCACATTAGAGATCCATCTTGTGTAAGCCATGAATCTAATGAATCCAACCTTCAATAATTTCTCTAGCTCCTCTTTTACTAGAAATGCAAGATGAGGATGCATCTTTCTTAATTTTTGTTTCACGGGTTTGATCCCAGGAGCTTTAGATAAATGGTGCATTATTAATTCAGGATCTAGCCCAGGCATATCAGTGTAATACCATGCAAAGTTGATCTCTTTCTCCTTTAGGAACTTAGTGAATTGTACCTTTTCTTCTTCTGACAAAGATTGTGCTAGGTGTATAATTTGAGGAATTTCAGCTATGCCCAAGTTAACTGGTTGTGTTGGTTCTATTAGAACTGAAGATCTTTCTTGAAAGTGCTCAGGGAGGATATCAAAAATCTCATCCTTTGGTGCCCCTAAGAGGTTTTCACCATTAGCTACACCTTTTGTTTTTACTATTTGAGAATCTGACACTACCATAATGTGGTTTTCACCATCAGTTCTTTTCTTCTTTTTTATTTTTCAATTTTTGACTGAGAAAATTGATATCCTCCTATGACATGTTCATGTTCCTTGCATTGGTGGAAGAAGGGTAAGGTTCACAAGCATTCAGATAGAAAGCCAAGGTGTAGTCATTGGGGAAGTCAAGGATATGAGTAGGGTTCGTATTAGTCCAATCAGTTAAATCTAGGTTTATTAGAGACAAGAAGTCAGTTTTTGGGAAGGACAACATTGCGTTAGCGTCAAGACTATTAACTGAAATGACATGTTCTGTTAGGTTAATTTCTTCGATGTTCAGATCAATAAGAGTTAGATCATCATTAAAAGGGTCATTGTTAGTTATATGTGGACCAAACTCTAGTGACTCGTCAGTGGAAATTTCATCTTCATCTCTCCATAAAAGGAGGCTTCTTTCTTGTCACCTCTAAATTTCTTCTAGACCTAGGAGAACACCAGTTTCTTCATCAATGATTGGGGGAAGGAATTCCTCCTCTACTTCAAGAATATCAATGTTGTTGGGGGTGGTGCTAGGATGCTCGCTGAGTGCTGATGGAACTGCAAACATGTGAATCACATCTATTTCAATGTCCTCAGTGGCAACAAATAGCTCATCCCACTCATAATCATGAGATTCAGTTACTTCGTCATTAGACCTATTTAAGAATTCAACAATAGTTACCTGATGTACCCTATTAGCCACCTATAGATCGAAGTGTGGTAAGTCAAGGATATGTGAAACTGTGACTAACTTCCCCTAGTTAGGATGTGAATCTTGTTGTTGGGATGTGATTTCAATAGCCGTTGCTATCAATGGTACCTTTGGATAATCTTTTGTCATTTCTCCTACCTCTTGAATAGGAGCCTGTGGTAACAAAGGGATATGAGTGTTTGATGGTACCTCAAATCTTGGTACATAGCACTTTCCTTGATATTCAGGGTTCTCCGCACCAACATGCAATAACCTTTCATAGGACCACTATTCTAGTTCTGTTTCTTTTGTTTCATCACTCCCTTTGTCAGAGATTAGACTATCTTTTGAAGCAGGTTTATCAGATTCATTATTAAAACCTAGTCATGTTTTGTCTCTGGTATTCCTAAACTCCATGTGCACAGGTTCAACAAGTCCTCTTCCTATGTCTCCTAGAGGTCCCTTCCCTTTGTATCCCATTTTTTTGAGGAGGTTGTATCCTTTACCATACTGTTCCAGGGATATTTCTACATGTCTTACCTCAGCTTCCTTTGGTTCTCCTTTGTAAAGACAGGCCAAGACTAACTTTTCTTTTGTGTTATCTAAAGAATATGTGGATGACTTAACCATGCCAGTTTATTTATGGATTTCCATTCCTTTAGATGTAGTAAGTGTGAATGATGAGGAAGTTTTCCCATAGGATCTCAGTGATATCGGTAATTCTGTTAATGATGGGGTCATGTCCATCTTGTATTCTCTCATACCCGTTTCTTCAATTTAAGGTCTTTTTGAAAATTTTCATCACCATGTGTCTTTGGTAGTCTCAGGTAAAATTTCTTTTGGAACCTCTTTATTATGTGGGACCATACTACCTTGTTTAACATTGTTGCACGTATAACTAGCATCGGCAGGAATTGTTACCTCCACTCCATTGTGTGGGAATTTGATACACTGGTGGTAAGTAGGTGGTACATATTGCATTTCATGGATCCAAGGTCTCCCCAATAGGATTTTGTAGGCCAAGGGAAGATCTAGAACTTGACATATGAAATTTATTTCAACTGGCCCGATTCTGATGGGTAGAACAATAAGACCTTTAGAGGATCTTTCTTCCTTATTATAAGCCTTGATAGAAATTTTTCTTCTAGAATCAATAGTATGTTCTGAGAGACCCAATTTCCTGATTAGATTAAGGGTACAAATATTCAATCCTACACCTCCATCTATCAATGCATGTCTAACACAGGATTTATGGATCAAGACTTCAATATGAAGGGGTTGATTGTGTGGATGTGTCAATGATTTATCATCCTGTTCAGAAAAGGAGAGAAAATGTGGTGCTGAGATATGGTTAACCATCGCTTGGAATTTGTCTATATCAAGGTCCTTTGGTACATTAGTGGCATGTAGGGCTTGTTCCAAGATTTCCCTATGCATGGTGGAGATTTTAAGCAACTCAAAAATGGAAATTTTAGCAGAGGTTCGTTCCAATTGGTCCACCAATTTGTACTTTTCTATGGGAATAGTAACAGTTTGTGTTGTTGATGTTGGCTTGGGGATAGTAATAATAGGAGCTTTCGATGCTATTTCCAATTTTGATGTAGAATTAGGTCCTTTGATCATGACTTGTGCTTGACTCCGTATCACTGCATTTGATTGTGAAGATGTGTTTTGAAGACCTTTGATTGTGACCACATTAATGGATTTAGTTTTGATGTCTAGCATGTTGATCACATTATCATTATTGGAGTAGGTGTAGTTTACTTAATTTCCTTTACCTTTAGATGCTTCCCCTTTCTCATAGTTAGGGAATGGTTTTTTAAATGTCGTATGGTCGTCGTCGGTAGTGTGTCCTTCCACTTTAATCTTGCCTCCTTCAATAAGGTCCTATATAACATGTTTGAGCTTAATAAAATTGTTAGTTTTATGTCCTTTGTTCTTGTGGAAGACACAATAATAATTTTCATCCCACCACCTTGGTTTGACTTCTGGTTCCCATGGTTTTAAATCTAGGATTGTGAGAACTTTGTTGTCTAAGAGTGTCTTCAAAACAATCTCAAGAGGTTCTCCCAAAGGAGTGAATGTTCATTGAGGCTTTGAAGTCCATGGCTGACCCTTGCTATTATCATTGTTTTCTTTAGGTATGTAGGTTGTTACCTTGGCATATTTACTTTCTTACATACTATTTGTTAGATTGAATACCTCGGGTTTAGGATTAACATTAGATGTGTCCACTACTCCATCGTTGACAACAATTTTGTTTTGCTTCCACCATTTAGGCTTGGAGTTGGAGTTGGTAGATTTGTTTTCACTTTGAAGAGTGATCTCTCCCTTTTTAACCATGACTTCTTTTATACGAATGACATTTTTGATCATCCTGTCAAAGCTAGGGGAGTCTTACATTTGTAATGTGTAGTTCAACTCAGGTACTAAATTATTAACAAAGATCTCCATTTTCTCGGGTTTGGGAATAACTCTTGAATATCGTGCAAATATTTTCCTCCACCTTTGTAGGAAGTGTGTAAATGATTCACTAGTCTTTTGTTTAGTGTTACACAGATCCATCATGGTTACATCGTGTTGCATGTTATAGGAGTAATGTTGGATAAATCATTGAATTAACTCCTCAAAAGTCTTGAACTTAGGTGTAAGTTTTGAGAGCCACTCCATGGCATTTCCTCCTAGGCTTCCTAGAAAGAGTTTCATGAGGTATGTAGGGTCATGCATGTATTCTATGCTTAGAGCACAAAATTCTCTTACATGGTCATGTGGGTCGGTTTCTCCCATTTATTTTTCATATTTTGGTCTTGCCATGTTAGGAGGAAATATGACCATAGTAATACTCTTGTCAAAAGGAAATGGACAAATGAAGTCCAAAGAGTATTTTGTCTTGGGTTTAACCTTCTCTTGTTTGAGAGTCGTAAGCTCTATTTGCATGAAGGTGAGTTTTTTGGTGAGAATAGAGATAGGAGTTGACACCTCCTTTTCTCCTAGTTGTTCCACAACATAATCCTTGGGTAAATTTACACCAGTGGATGCTAGATGGAGAAAGTATTTCTCTTTATCTTCGCCAATCATCTTTTGCATTGTCTTTTGTAATTTCTTGCTTTGTTTGAGTTTATTGTACTCTTCTTTAGTAATGTCTTCCTCACTACCTGAATCAAACAAAGGACGGTCAAAGTGCAGTTCTTCTTCCTCATCACTATCTTCACACTTTTGGTTTTTATCATTGTCATAGTCCTTAAAAGCTTTACTCCATTCATGAGTGGCTCTTTCCATTTTTGGAGAGTCTAAATTGAGTAGGAAATTATGGGATGTTTCTCCTTGTTGAAAGTGTAGTGATCTTGGAAGTACTTCTGATTCTTTAGAAGTGTACTTGTTATGTCTTGTGCTAACAATGAAGTTGTATCTTAACTATATCAAAGTTTCCCGATAGTGTCAGATAGTGTCTTAAATTGATCAAGTGAGTGTGTCTAGGTAGGAGTTTCATTTGTGTTTTGGTGGAAGTAAATGATTCCAGTGTCAAAGGGTTAGAATGCCATGATAGTGAGCTCAGAATCAATTTGTTGTAAAAAGCGGATAGACCACATGTATTAAGACCGATTGCGAGAAATTGATAGGACATACAAGGTAGACATTTGAAAAAGTGTTTTGACATAGCAACAGGGAGACCAAAAAAGCAACAGGGACAGACTAATGAGCCAAAAGGGTATCCAAAAAAATTGACTTTCTGTGAGAGACAACTATGCAAGTGCCCACTGTCCTAGATGCGACACTCTGTATATAAGTTTTTACAGAACTAGATGCGAGCCTAAGCATACAGGATGTAACCTTTTCCCCTAAAAAAGATGCAATATTTACCAGATTTTATGTAGTATTCTACATGCGAGTTTGCACACTAGATGTGAGCCAGGATTAACCAAACACGAGTGTGTGCTTTTCTGGAAATTTGGTGTCTAATTTTTCTTTGAAGTTCATGCAAGTTTGTACGATAATAGGTTGTTTTTTAGTTTTTCCAGTGAGTGACAATGATAGTATGTAGCCAAAGGACTGATTTTTGTTGCTTGTTTGGATGATTTATCTTGTTAGTGAAATTTCATATACATCAAGCAGAGTTACATTGTTAGGGGTAAACAGACACATTCCTATGCCCTATTTTCTAGGTAGAGGATGAAAATCCTTGCTTGTTGACTTAGGTACACAATCAAATGCTAATGAGAATACATCCATCACCAAGAATGCAATGGCTCCAGTCATGATGTTGTATTAGCCGACTCCAAATGCAAGTGAGGGCATGATATGATGAGTGTCTTGGGGAAATTACATTTTTCCTTGCACAAGGATTATCACCCTTTCAGAGATGAATCGGGTAGTTTTGTCTATAAAGTTTGTTTTTTATGATGGGAAATCCATTCAAAATTGTCTCCCATAGAATTTCACAAGGCAAAATTGAGGTGTATATCCCTATGAGTACCCAAATATGTGTAATCTTGCAAGCAAGATTCAAGTGGCTCTTCTCTACACATACCAAAGCATGTTCAAGGAATGATGTCAAAATTCCAGGAACAAAACCGATTCCGTCTTCCGAGGCTTTGGCCTACGAGGAAGCAATTATTTATAGTGAGTTGGAAGGGTTGGCGTAAAACTTGTCCTCACTTGGGTCATTCCTGGGAGATTTTTTTCCTCAACTGGCACATCCTCTACTGTTAAATAAGCATACAAAGGATTGGCGAGCGTAGGATTTCTAGATTTTTGATTCTTCAAAAGAAGAAGAGAATACTCTCCTAGTCCATGCCATTTTCTCGCAAAACACTTCAATCAAATGTTCATTCCCTCAAGCTATTTGAGCTTGATTTAAGTATTCCTAAATTATGAAAACATAGGACTTTGAAAGCAAAGTTTGACTATTTAGTTTCCCCAAAATTAGGTGATTTGCTTGTTCAATTACTATTTCCAAAATTTAGACAATGAAGTTGTTCAATTATCCCACAAAATTTAATGCTTTGTGTTGTTCTATTACTTTCCCAAAATGAGTTTAAACAGTGAGTTCATTTTCCTTGTTCAATTACTCCAAATTCCTTTCAAATCATAAATTGACTTGTGAGTTTCTGATTTAACTTAAAAGGAAAAGAGCATATTCCTCTGGTCAATTTAGTATGAGATTGGAAAATGTCTTTAGTTTTGAAAGCATAACAAAATTAGAAGTCAAGAAGGGGGATTGACAACCTATAAAACCACAAGTCAGTATTCTTTTTCCAACTTATTTGAACAAGAGAGTCTCCGAAAGAGATCTGCAAACACAAGTTAAGCTATGAAAAGATCAAAGAGAACAAACACACAAATGTTAATGGTTAGATTTTTCAAATTTCAATAACAGAAACTAGATGCGACCCTAAATTTACCAGATGCGATGAAATGTATACCAGATTTGAGCCTTTACCAGAAATGACCCAGGGTATCCAAGATGCAAGCCTAGAGTCTACAATGCGAGGGCGTATCTTGGATGTGAGCCTTGATCACCAAAAATGAGCCTGTACCTAAAATATGTGAAGACAAATTAGTGAAAAATAGATGCAAAATGAGGCAAAGTCTAAAATCATGCCCCACGGTGGGCGCCAAAAATGTGTGTGAATTTGTTGACCTGTTATCTGCAACATGACACTTCAATTAATCATTATATTAGTGAAAAGGAATAAAAAGCAAGGGTTTCATATAAATCACTAAAACCAATCTATTGCTTCCTATCTAGGAGGAGTTTGAAGAATGCCGTAATCATGCCCTCAAATTATGCACAAATCAGTGACATATACGACCTAAGAATGGAAGATTTGAATAAAAAGTAATGTAAATATTAAAGAAACATGCATATTAGCTCTAAAAATGAAGATAATAACAATGCATAATGACAAAACTAAGATGCAACATGGATTCACAAATGATCTTAACAACATAACAATACTTTCAACTCTGAAAAATTAAGGGTCATTTGAGCTCAAAAACTCATTCTATTTATAGAAGAAATGAGGAGAGAGAGAGGGGACAAGGTTCATTAATGGAGGTGTAAAAACCATTAATGAGGTGTAAGAGACATTAATGCCAAAGACATTGATGAGGCATGGGCTTGAGGAATCTCTATTAATGAGGCATTAATGAGAGAAATTAAGAGGCATGGTGAGGGGTGTAATTCCAAGCTTGATAAGGTGGACTTAGAGGGAGTCAAGCTTGAGAAAGTTGACTTTCTCAAGTGGGTTGAGTTTCTAATCACAAAACTAGGAATGTGACATCATTAGGAAGTGGGTTAGGGTAGGATTAAGATTAGGATTAGGCTTAGCATGGGGGGAATAGGTTGGGATGGGTTTGAACCCATGGTTAAGGTGGTTGAGGTAGGTTAGGTTAGGGGTTAAAGGGAATATTAATGAAATGAATTATATTTAATATATTCATTCAAAATTAGGGAAAGTAATTATTTAATCTTTTAATTGCTTTAGATAATTAATTAGGACTATAGACAATTAATTAGATTAATTTAGGCTAGAAGACAAGATTTTTGCAAGTGATTAGATATAATAGGGATTTATTTAACTCCTTTTTAAATTAATTAACTTAGCCAGGTATTGATTTGAGTTGATTTGTATTTAATTGATTGATTTTGAGTGGCTAAGGTGATTAATAAAATTGAGTGATTAAATCACTTAGGAGATTAAATCTGATTCGAATGAATTATGCCAGCCGATTGAAGAGTTGTCTGGACATAATTTGGGGTATGATCACACTTAGTTAAAATAGGGTCTATAGCCATATTAGACCAAATTAGGGTGGTTACAGACCTCACCATCTATTATTTTTACTTAACATTTATAGAGCAGTGCAAACAGAGTTGTAGAATTGAGTATTCAAGCAAAGTTGAGTGATTGTGAAGGTAATCCTAAACTACTTTGAGCACATGTGAATCTATTCAAGGTAATTGTGGTGTTTCCCTAGTTTTATTAGTACAACTAAGTTATAAACAAAAACCCTAGTTCAAAAAATATGTGTTTGACAAGAAGATATGGCCCCGAAAGCTCAAAACCCAGTTGTAGCTGAGAATGTTGAGCTAGTGAATCCTAAGAACAAGCTACCTCTTACAAAGGCAGGGGAAATTTCATCCATGTCAAAAAAATTTCTATTGACTGAGGAAATTCACATGTTTTTCCATTGTAAGGTTGAGGACATTAGTGAAAGGGGGATAGATTCATCTTACATGAGATTATGTGCAAATGAGAAACTAAAGAGCGATCATGTTCATCTCGAGTCAAAAGATTTAACTCATGCCTTGCATATTCTAAGGGTATTCAAAACTGAGTGGATAAGGATTGTCCTTAGCCAGGTACATGACCAATTTATGTGGTTAGATCAACCTGTGAAGATCACAAAGGATGTATTGTACATTGTGACTGGTTACCTGATTAGAGATAAGCCGAAAGCTATAAGATAGATTGAGAATAAGAATTTGAGTGAGTTAACCAAAGTAAAATGAGATGGAAGAGGTCTAAATATTTCTACTATTGATGACCCTAATTTGAAATTTGTGTGCAATATCTTTTCCTATCGAGTATTTCAATCATACCGAGTGGACAATGTGCCTTGTGGAGCTGTTGATCTGGCTTACACAATTGTAAAGAAAGATAAGTAGATTGATCTATGTGAGATACTATTGAAAAAGGTTGAAGACAACATGAACACTATAAGGAAAGCCAAGACAAACACATTGAAGTTTGACTCACTACTGGTATGCATATACTTTTGTTTTGAGAACTTATTTCCATCTATTGGAAGTGTGAAATGGAATGTTGATAAACCAGCTATCTATCAAATAAGTGCGTACATTAATATTCTAGGAGAGAGTTTTGAAATTTTCATGAATAAATACTTCACCAAGTTCCAAGCTAGGATGCATTAGAAATTTAGAGTTCTACCTCAATTAGTTGAGAAATATCATGATTCTATTTATTTTGAGGTAGACACTGACTCATGCATTATCAACACAATTGATCCTAGGATCATATGTATAAAACCTATGGGATATGAGATGGACATAGACATTGAATCTCAACAGATTGAGATTGTGTTAGCTAAGCCTATTGAAAAAAGAGCCAAGAGATATGGAACATATGAAGAAGTTAAGGCTAAGATCAAGCAAGGTATCTTGATACCTAAAATTAAAAGAAAATATAGCAAGATGAGTGTTAATTCGACTAAGGATTTGGGAATTGATAATGAAGAAGAAGAGGAAAGACACTCTGAAGTGGAAGGAAATAAACCAAAAGTGTTGAAGCCTTCACCGAGCCCCAAATATACTAGATCATCAACAAGATCTACAACATCACCAAAATCAAAGAAGAATTATGTTGAACCAAAAGAGAAGACATATGTAAGAAGCAAGAAGGAAAGCACCAGGCTAAGGAGAAAATTGAAGGTACCACTAGATAGTGACATAGAGAATGAAGATGTGATAAAATTCAAAGTTTTGAAAAACACACCTCCACCACTAGGAAGTCTAGATGAAATGCTAGACACATTGAAGCAGTACGGACATTTGGAGGAATGAAGCAAGAAAAATACAACACTCAAAGTAAAGAGATACAATTATTTACTCTTTACACAAATTTAGATACACACCACTTGAATTTTTCATGTTTTTGCGTATTGAGTTATACAACAACATAGATGCACGATTGAAATATCCTATGAATGCTGAAAAAAAATGAGAGAAAGGTCTCTCGTGCTGACTGTACCAAACCTATCTATTGAAAAAATTGAAAAAAAAATATTGAAACAACACTCTAAACATTTTCTTGTGAAAGGAAGATCCTTAAGGATTATGACAAGAGACTTGGAGTAGCTATAGTTGGAAACCAATGAAAAATGGAGAGAGATATTCAACATCGAAGAAATTGAATCTCAAGACAAGAAAGGAAAGGAAAACATAACTGATGAAGTTGTAAAAGATTATCAATGTGAGAATAATTCTATTGATTTGACAATTGACACTGATAGAGTTATTATTGAGGATATTACTGACAGAGATCTAGGAGATGATACATCACAAGATGAGAATATCATGGCCACCAAGGACACTGATACAGAACAAATTAACATTAATGATAAGTCTAATACTGATCCTATTATACAGTTGGTATTGGAACAAGTACTAGATTATCACACAAGTGAAGGTGATAATGATATAGTTGCTATGGATATAGATGAGGTGGCTACCGATCCTCAAAACAAATTAACAAAAGCATAAACCAATCAAATAAAGGAAATAGAGAGAGAGAAGCAAAAGAAAACAGAGAAGGTAAAGGAGAAATAAAAGGAAAAGAAAGTTGAGACAGAAAAGAACATTGAGAAGGACATGGCTACCAAGAAACCAACAACACTAAATACCGAATTATTTCTCCCAACCAAGTCCATTGCATAGGAAGAAGAGACCGATAAAGATGAACCCAAGGAACAAAGTAATCAGAAGGAAGCTGATAAACTAAAAGAGAAGAAAGAAGAAGGGAAACAAGAAGAAAAGGAGGAAAATAAACAAGAGGATCAGGGAGCTAACACTAGTACAACATAGATAACATATGATGCACTAAAGGCATCACATTCCCCAAAGAAGTTAGCAGAGAAGAAGAAATAAAAGAAGAGGAAATATGTAGATATGAGCCAACCGATCATTTTACCAAATGTCATCCTATCTATTATGGACTATGATGAAATGATAGAGTATGAAAAATTGGTCAAACTTAAGGTAATGCAAAAGAAATCACTTCAAAAGAGAGAGAAGATTAATGTATTGGAAAGTGTCAAGGATGTATTACATGAAATTGCTAATGTTGATGAAACAAAAGATATCATTAGTCAAGTAATAGGACTAGTTCAACAAGTCCAAAATCTAAATCAAAACAATGCTGACTACATGATGAAGGTTCATTCAAGGAATATGGAGCTAAAATTGTTTGAATCCATTCTAGACAACATTGCAGTAGATAAAGTATCACTTTTTGAGGCATCTACCGAGATTGAGACTACGTTGTATCATATACTTTCAATATTTCAGAAAGTTTGTTCTATTTCAAAATTCACCAAGGACATATGACAGAAAGATGAGTCTATTGAGAGTGAGCTATCTGAGCAGCTAAAAAATGTCACTACCAAGCCTGGTTCCTTACAAGTCTATTACTCGAGCTTGAAACACGTGATGGAGATGCAACAAGCACTAAGACAAGAAGAGAATAAGAGAAGAATGAAACTTATAGAGCTGCAAGAACTTTTGATTCCCCACATGGAATCTATACAAAGGAATTTGAATAAGGCCACATATTTAGTCAACATCCCCGATGGCAGTTCACTTGACACCATCATTAGAATGGAAGTTGATGTTGCTACTCAAATTGTAGTACTTCAAACACTCAAAGATGCATGGGAGTCATCTAGATCTGACATACAAAATAAGTAGGCCACATGTTTTTACTAAGGTATAAGTTTATCCTACAGAGCACTAAGCAATTTTGATTTTTGGCATATTTGTCAAAAAAGAGGGATAATATATAGATAATATAGTATGTATTAATACAACACATAAGGGAGATATAAATAAAAGGGGATAATATACTGGATATAGTACATAAGGGAGATATAAGCATGTGTATAGGGGGAGTTACATAATATGCTGAAAATTTTGACCAAGCTATGGTATGTTATAAGGAGGAGTTGGACAAGAGATGTACACAATTTTTGATGACTTTGAAGTTTTTTTAAAATGCCAACTAATACCAAAGGGGGAGATTGATACTCATATAAGATACTTTTTTGTCATTAGTTTTGTCAAAGTCATAATAGTAAATGAAACTAGTTGATACAAAGGAAGAATACACTAAGACAAACAGTTGGTAAACCAGAGTATCAAAGGCACCGAGCACCAAACAGTAACAAGCATCGAGTTAAGAAAAGGATAGTTACCGATCAGGAGTTACCGATTCATCAAGCAGAGCTAGTCATCGAGTCACCAACACTGAGTCACTGAGAAGTCATTATGTCATCAAGAAAGATCAAAATAGATTACCAAGTATACCATAGCTAACATAACAATTCAAATTTAAAACATTAAACTTGCACACCGAGCGGGAAAGCTTTTACAGTTTTCAAGGTAAACATTAGGTAGAACATTGGGATTGCATAAACATGATTGTACATGATCATGAGGGAATTCAACCAATGATATTCAAGTATAATAAATGTGTTGGGAATGAAACCAACCTTGCACCACCTCACCTCCATCGCAGATGGAGAAGGATCTAAATTAGCTTTAACTGCCTTAAGATCATATAAAATGAACAACACATGAAGATGATAGTATGTAGGAAAATATTGCAGACAAAGAAGCAGTTACAATGACAGAGATAAAGATAAGAATGTATAAGTTATAGGGTGCAAAATAGATAATTTACCGAGTGAAGAATGGGGTAATGCACATGCAGAGCATAAAGAGTCTGAACAACATTATGGTTGATGCATACTTGCAGACATTTTTGTAATAGTTTTGTAATAATTAGAAGATTATAAATCCCATTCAGTGGGTGTAATGACCTAAAAGTGGTCACCTAAACCCTAGACCCCTAATCTCAATCACTTATCAAGAAACCCTAATCTTGATTATTCTTAAGTCCTAAATCAAACAGGCAATTCATCAAATTCAAGCTAATCTAACATGAACCCTAGGTCCTAATCAATTATCACACGTGATTAATTAATTAATTCCTAAAATTACATTACATTGGCAAATAAAATTTATACTAATTATTTAATTGATATACTAATATATTAATTAAATAAAATTGCTAAATTGTCAATAAATCCAAAAAGGAATTAAATTAATTAATAAAAATAGAATGTGCATTTATAATCAATTAAATCTTTAAAAATGCATATGATGTCATAAATTTTAGTTAATTGATTATTAAATTGGAAACAAATTTGTTTTATTCAGTTAACTTAATCTTATCTATTTATCATTTTGGCAACAAGGCTGTTAACTGAAAAAGAATTTTGGAAGTTTCCAAAAATACTGACCAATCAGTTCAGTCAACTGAATCTTTTGACCAATCACATTCTTTGCACATGGATTGTGATTCCTCAAATCAAATTCAAGCCACTCATTTCTTTTAATCTTGACCGTCGATTCGACAAAGATTTTCTATAAAAGAGAACCTCTTTTCCTTCACAAGGATCCTAATTTTTCACTATCATTATTATATTATTTTTAGCATTCAAGAATTTTGCATTATTAGTTTTCAATTGCTTATTTTTAGTTTAATTTGTTTTCAAATCATGCAAACTTCTTAATCTTAGAGCACATTTTATTTTGGTGTTTTAAAACGAATCTTACACATTTCATTTGGAAATTATAAATTGAATCTTTAATTAGTTTGGGTGAACAACGAATTGAAGGCATTATATTTTTCCATTAGTATACTTAGAGAAAAACATGATCTGCACCATCGGTTTACCCTACACCGATAGACAGGGCACAACACTATCTGATGCCAATGTTACCCGACAAACATTGTCAAGTGTTACACGATGAAAAAAGATAAATGATACCCGACGAGTAACAACAGTGCTACCCAATAGTACAAAAAAGAGAGAAACCCGACAGATACAGAGAACCTGATGATTAGTTCAATCAAGGAATGTTGACAGACTGCAAGCTCAAACTGACAACCAAGAACTGAAAGTCAGTTACAACCTGCAAAAATTGGATTTGACTTTCCATGTCAGATAAATCACTGAAGTTGTATTTATAACTTCTTGATTTTCTTTTAAATCCATTATGTGTAGAGGAAGCAATGTAATATTTATTGTTTTAATTCATTTTACTATTTTAAAACATGCAAACTAAAGATCAAGATCAAGTTGTAAACCTTAGCTCTAAGAGTTAACATTGTAAATCATGAATTCAAGATAGGTCAAAATACTTGTATAAGTAGGTGCTCAATCCATTGAGAAAGAGAGTTGTTCAATAAGGATAGTAGCCACGCAGAGAAACTAAAGACCAGATAGATAATTCATGTAGTAGAACACAAACAGATTCAAATCAGTTTTCAAGAATAGAAAAGAGGCTACTGAAAAGAAGAGAAAAGGTATTCATCAATCACCTAAGGTGATATTATCATTGTAAAGGTTTAATGGATCTGTAAATCAACAATAGTAGATTACATATAGTCAGGTCAACAGTTGTACTCATTCTAACAAGTGTAGTACACTAATGAAATCCTTTCAAGAAAGGTGGGCTTAACCGTCCTATTGTAAATCTCATAACTGAGTGCACACTTAAATCAATGTTGCTAAAGCTCTTAACAAAGTAGATCTTAATAGGTCTCCACCTTAATACTCTTAATAGGGTAGATCACCAGAAGTGATCAAATTGTAAGCCTTAACTAGCTCCCTTCCATTCTGTAGATAGTGAAGTTTTGTGGGTGTCATCCCCACCGCAGTTTTTACTTCCTAACAAGATTTTTCGATGATACCATATCTTGTGTTATGTGTTTGTCAAATTTCATGAATATTTCTATGAATGATTGAAAACTATTAAAGATTGTGAATAAACAATATATGCATAAGAAACAATAACAGTAATGGTTGGTAAATCAAAATTGAATGATCATTAATGATGAATTGAGTAAAGGGTTAAAAGTTTTAGAGGTACTGATTCACCCCTCCCATCTCAGTACTACTTCCCATTAAGTCCAAAAATTGGAATCAGAGCTAAGTATCTTCTTGAAAAGCTTAAAGGATTAAGAGAAAAGATCATACAATGGAGAAGTACAAACTTGATAAGAATATTGAGAAAAAAAATCTTGAGATATAGATGTTCTATGAGCAGTATAAAGAAGAAAGAATCAAAATGAGAGAGTTGTTGGATGAAAGAAAAGGTATGGCTACCAGGAACAATGAAAAAGACTATCAGGAAGAAGAGATTCTAGATTTATTTAAATCTTCAAGATCAAATGCAAGTAATGTATCAGATACATCAGAAGATGACATCAAAAATATAAAGGAGATCAACCTACATGTGACAGAGAAAATAAAGATGCTACAAATCGGTCAAGAGACCCAGATGGTAAGAATGATTGATGTGATGAGTTCTGCCAGACAAGCTAAAATAGAAAGAACACTTGCTATTGATGATAGAAGGAAGATTTTAGAGAAACTACAGGAAAAGGAAATAGAAATTCAAAGACATGCTGAGCATCACCATGATCTCACAAATCAAATTATCCTTATGAGTCAAGAAGAAAACAAAATAAATGTGGAACTCATTGAGAGAATATAGATTATCGGTGAACTAAGAGAAGAAAATGAAAAGCTAAAGCATGATGTTAGAATTTAGCAACAACATAATGAGATCATTAGAAAGGCTGAAGAAAGCAATAAAAGAATGGATGAATTTCTTGAAGGACAATGAAGAGTCATCAACAACAGCGGTATAGGCTTTACCGAAAATGGAGAATCATCAAATCCAAAGAATGTCTACGAAAAATCCAAGACCAAGGAAGAAAACATGTAAGCACTGTGGAAAGAAAGGGCACACATCAAATACATGCAGAGGTAAAATGAAAGGTACTCCTAAATCTACATCTACATCTTCATTCATAGGATTCTGTTATAAATGTAACAAGAAAGGACACAAGGATTATGAATGCAAGAGCAAGATAGAAAAGCCAAAGAAGGACACCTACATGGAAAAATACTGTCCTAAATGCAAGATGAATGGGCACACATCTGAAGAATGCTGGAAAAAGAAAAGGAAAGCATGGAAGCCAAAAGGTAAAGAAGTTCCTTATCAACCAAAGAGAATTGGTAATAAATATGTATGGGATTACAACACTTGGACAAACTGTACAACATGTGGCAGATATGGTCACATTTCTGCAAACTGCATGAGAGCATGGACAAAAAGTTCTAGAGGCTGGTCAAACCCCAGAATGGCATGCTTACACTATCACAAAGTTGGTCATCTCAAGAAATATGGAAAAGATAGATTGACAGAAATAAGCACATATCCCAATGGTAACACCATTGAAGATATCCAGAGGGAAAGAGACAAAATGTAGATAAAAGCTTCAAGCAATGATGAAGCTAGACTAAGCAATGCAAATGGTGACACCCCATCCAATGGATCTGGTAACACCACCAAACCCACTTAAGTTGAACAAGTATGTATGGAACTGCACTTTACCAATTTATATTTTGAATCAGTTCCATTATATAAATTGATAGATAGTCAAAAACTGCATGAATCAAAGATGCATACTACTTTACTTGTTACTACTCTAAGAAAGTAACACTGTCGATAAACACTTACCTAAAATCATCGGTGAAGACAAGAATGAGTTATTCACACTTACCAGAAATTGTCATTCAACTGGTAAAAATGGTAAACTACCAGTATAACCCGACGACCGTCGGTAAGAAAGAAAAGTTGAAAAGTGGTCATAACAGAATACCGATATCCGTCGGTAAAATCAAAAGGTTAAATAGCTGACCAAAGCAACATGTCTTTGCCAATGATGATTTGAAATATCCTCCCAATGAAACCTGTCCTCATGTCCCGATGAGTTGTTGAGCATTTATTGCAAAGACTTAGGTCAAAAAGTCTATAAATAGTCGACGGGACAACTTCATTTTTCACCCGCGATTTGAAGAGAAAGTAGAGCGACATCAAAGCAATTCAAGAACACAAAGTAGAAGTGTCTAGAAATTGATTTAGCATACAAAGAATAGATTCCTCATCACCATTGAGAATCAAAGTAAGTACCAAAGACACCAAAAGATTTTTGTTACTATTTTGTCAAGAAAAGCACTAAATTCAAGAAAACCCTAAGTACTTGGAAAATAATGGCAACTACATCAAGAAATGCTAAGTTGAAGAATGAAAAGAAGAATGTGGTGAAACTAATCAAGAACAACACATGTATAGAACCTAAATACAAGATTTATCTAGAGATTGCATCGAAACCCGATGAAGCTGGCACATTTTCAAAAATCCCGCCTAGGGTTTTGCTAATAGAAGACGTTAGGTCTTATATTCACTGCAAGATCACATAAATAGGTGATTTATAAATGGATGAAGCTTATAAGAAGCTATGTAATGATGAGGGAAATCTAAAAGAAGAAAACAAACACTTGGAGGTCAAAGGGTTAACTAATGCCCTATATTTTCTGAGGGAATTCAAGACCAAATGGATTAAGATTGTCTTGAGCAGGATGCATGACAACAAACTATGGCTAGACCAACCCAAGAAAATAATGAAGGATGTTCTTCATGCTGTCACTGGTTATCCAATAACTGACAAGCCTAGGGACCACAAATGTCCATCCATGAAAGAAGTTACAAAACTCACCAATGCAAAAGGAGACAATAGAGGTCTCAAGGTAAACACAATCACCAACAAAGAGTTGAAATTTTGTGCATGTGTTATTGGTTACAAGATTTTTCAGGCTAGCAGAATGAACATCATTTCTGCTACAATAATAAGCACAACATACAAGATTGTAACAAAGGGAATTCAGATGGATCTATGTGAGATCCTACTAAAACAACTTGATCAAAATATGATCAAAATCAGGTCTTCAAAGAGCAACACATGTAAGTTTGGATCACTTATTATGTGTATATTTTTATATTTTCAAGAATACTTTTCTTCAGAAGGAAAAGTTGTATGGGACTCTACCAAACCGGTAACCCAATAGATTAGTGAACTAATTAAGTCACTAGGAGACAACTTTGAGTCTATAATGTCTGCATACTTCCTTGAATTCAAGGAAAAGATGATGGAAAGAACCAGGATACCTGAGCAACTGGTTGAAAAGCACAAAGATGAAATATGTTTCATGGCAGACACATACTTCACACACATCAAACCGGTTGTACCAAGAACTGCTTGGTTATCATCATTAGAATATGAGATCACTATTGATCTAGCTACAAGTGTAATTGAGGCACTACTCAATGAGCCCATTGATAAGAAATAACCAAGGTTTGGTACATATGAGGAGGCCAAATCTAAGATAAAACATGGCCTAGAAGTCAAGAAGACTATAAACAAGAAAGATAAAATGGTCAAGACTCTCAAGAAGATTCTATCAGTTATTGAAGAGGAATAGTAGGATCAACAGGAGGAAATCGATGAACAGGGCAACACTGGTAAAGAACTAGAAGAAAGGAAATCAGATAAAGAGGCTACTGAATCTAATACACCTCCATCTCCACCTCCTACAAAGAAGCAAAGAACAAGAAGTTAAACTGCTGCAACTGATACAACACCACTTAAGAAAGGTCAAGTAAGGACCTATATAAGGAAGTAGCCAGCAAAAATAACAAAACAACAACCTATCAAAACCACACCACCAAAGAAGAGAAAAAGGTTTGTCAGGACACAGGCTAACTTGGACGACACCAAAGATGATGAACCAGATGTAGTAAAGAAGAACTTCAGGAACCAAATGGTAGATGAAGCTACCAAATCAATTGCTACCCATGGCACAATGACTGATAAAAAGATCAGGCAGTGGGATACATTGAATCTAGAGGATCAGAATAAGATACAGGAAGCAGTCATAAAGTCAATGATTAAAAACAAGTATGCCCCTGCTGAATTTGTGAATCAAATACCTAAAAATCTAGGCAAAAGGATATACCAACAATGGTCATATGCCTTGAAAATAGCAACAGAAGAAAGATAAATAATTCTTGTGAGACTAATGCCACTTGAATCCAAGTTTGAAGAAATACAAGAAGTATTAAAGAAGCACTCAAGAAAATTTGTAGCCAAAATAAGGGCTTACAAAGTACTAGAGAGCAAGTTCATATAATTGGATTCAATGACAGAGACCAAATGGAGACATCTCATGGATCTACTGGCAGAGTCAAGAAGTGTTGAGAAGCAATTAATTCTCACAAACACACTTCACAGAGAGGAGGAGACAGATAATGCAAGTCCTTAGAATATTGCTCTAGACAATCAAGAAAGTGACGATGAGCCTATCAACTTAGATACATGCCTAGATGATAATATCATAGATATCACTCATTATGATTCTGAAAATGATCCAAAGAAGAAAGATGATGTGATATATATCACACTCAAGGATCAACAAAGCCATCAAGTCCGGAAGACATCAGATGACAAGATAGTTGACATTGTTGATGAGCAAATGCAGGAAAAATCAATCTTGCATCCACTTGTGCAAGACCATGAACAAAATAAACAAAAGGATGAGAATGTCACTACTGACAAAGGCACTAATCGATGAGCAAGACATCAATGTTGACAAAGCCCAAGAAAAAACTCAGAGTAACATTCCTGTCCTAATGAAGGAAATAAACATACTATAGGGCAATGAAGGATCAAATGAGAAAGAGACAAGCACACCCAAAGACAAGGGTGATGAAGAAGCCAAAGAGAAAATAGATACTACTGTAGAGAAAGCTACAACCGATGATCAGAAGAATTCTTCTACTGATCAAAGTAAGGAAAACACTCAAAAGGAAATAGGAGACAAGCCTTCAGAGAAAGGTGAAGAAGAAAAGAAGGATGAGAATGAAAAGAAAACCGAAGCACATTCTATAGAGACACCCAAGGTTAATGAAGAGACATCTTCACATAACCAGCAGGTGCCCACTGATCAAAAAACACAAGATGCTTCATAAAAAAAACCTTCCCCAAGAAATTCAGAGAAAACACATGAACTAGCTATGGTAGTTCATACATCTACATCCCCTCAAATCTCAAACAGGAAGAAAGGAAAGAATAAGAATCCAGTAACTTTGGATGAAATCATTGAGATTCCAGTCCGTGAACCAAGAACATTAGATTTGGTAGCACTGACAAAGTATGCAAAGCTATGTGAGAGAAAGGCCATTCAAGACAAGCTAAAAAGAGTGGCAAAAGAAGCCAAGCTACTGGAAGTAGCAAGAAATATACTTCAAGAAATTGAACCAGACATAAACATTAATCAACAAACTCCAATTATTATTCAACTAGTCACACTCACAAATGCAATAACATCTCAAAATATAGATGTTGAGAAAACAATGGAAGAGAGAATTGAATAAAAGTATGAATTCAAGCTTGCAGAGAAGATAAACCAAGAAGTTGCACTGAAAAAGGTCAAGCTATCTGAATTGATAAATACAATTGATCCAATTTTATTAGAAGTTGTTACCTTAATCAAGAAATTGTGCACTTTAGATCAACTCACTAAGGAGTATACCGACAAGATAGAAAAAATAGATGTTGATCTTCAGTCCAGTGCACAAAATCTAGCCACCACCGAAGAAGCACTTAAATTGCATAATCAACAGATAATACATGCTAGGAAACAAAGACAAGACATTAAATTTGCAGAGATGAAATATAGAGATGAGGTCAATGAGCTACAAGTTAAGCTCTTACTGACACTTACACTCCTGCAACAAAATATGACACAGGCAAGTACTCTAATTGCCACCCCTGAAATGTCTGTCCTAGACAACATTTATGATATGCACGCCAGACTAGAGCTGCAACACATGGCCCTAGAATAGTTGAAAGAACATTGGGAGAAACTAATGGAAGATATCAAAGTTACCCGTTCTAATGTCTTTGACACATTGTAAGTTACACATTTTTGTCACAATTTTGGCATATTGTAAGTTGTACATTTTTGTCATCAGTACCAAAGAAAGGGGGAATTTGATATGTACATCACCTCAGTTAAGGAGGAAATCATATATATAGTGAAAGAAAGGGGAAATAATGTACACTCAGAGAATAGATAGTATACATGTACATATACATACACTACTCCAATGCACACAGTAAGGGGGAGTCATATTATGACAAGGATATAAACATGGTGTAAATATTTCAGTATTATGCACATATCAGTTTTTGATACTAATGTCAAAGGGGGCGATTGAAGGAATTATATTTTTCCATCAGTATACTTAGAGAAAAACATGATCTGCACCATCGGTTTACCCTACATCGATAGACAGGGAACAACACTATCTAATGCCAATGTTATTAGACAAACACTGTCAAGTGTTACCCGATGATAAAAAGATAAATGATACCCGACGAGTAACAACAGTGCTACCCAATAGTATAACAAAGAGAGGAACCTGATAGATACAGAGAACCTGACAATTAATTCAATCAAGGAACGCCAATAGACTGCAAGCTCAAACCGACAACCAAGAACCGAGAGTCAATTACATCCCGCAAAAATTTGATCTGACTTTCCACGCCAGATAAATCACTGAAGTTATATTTATAACTTATTGATTTTCTTTTAAATCCATTATGTGCAGAGGAAGCAATGTAATGTTTATTGTTTTAATTCATTTTACAGTTTTAAAACATGCAAACTAAAGATCAAGGTCAAGTTGTAAACCTTAGATCTGAGAGTTAACATTGTAAATCATGAATTCAAGATAGGTCAAAATACTTGTATAAATACATGCTCAATCCATGGAGAAAGAGAGTTGTTCAATGAGGATAGTAGCCACGCAGAGCAAATAAAGACTAGACAGAGAATTCATTTAGTAGAACACAAACAAATTCAAATTAGTTTTCAAGAACATAACAGAGGCTACCAAAAAGCAGAGAAAAGGTATTCATCAATCACTTAAGGTGATATTATCATTGTAAAGGTTTTAATGGATATGTAAATCAACAATAGTAGATTGCATACAGTCAGGTCAACATTTGTACTCATTCTAACAAGTGTAGTACGCTAATGAAATCCTTTCAAGAAAGGTGGGCTTAATCGTCCTATTGTAAATCTCATAACTGAGTGCACACTTAAATCAGTGTTGCTAAAGCTCTTAACAGAGTATATCTTAACATGTCTCCACCTTAATACTCTTAACATGGTAGATCATCAGAAGTGATCAAATTGTAAGCCTTAACCGGCTCCCTTCCATTCTGTAGATAGTGAAGTTGTGTGGGTGCCATCCCCACCGCAGTTTTTACTTCCTAACAGGATTTTTCTGTGATACCATATCTTGTGTTATGTGTTTGTATAATTTCATGAATATTTCTATGAATAATTAAAAATTATTAAAGATTGTGAACAAACAATATATGCATAATAAAGAATAATAGTAATGGTTGGTAAATCACAATTGAATGATCATTAATGATGAATTGAGTAAAGAGTTAAAAGTTTTAGAGGTACTGATTCACCCCTCCCCTCTTAGTACTACTTCCCATTAAGTCCAACATGAATTGCATTTGTATTTAGTTTAATCAATCATTTAGATCAATCATATAGCTTTAAATCCTTCATTTAGAATAGGTGTAGTCACTGGACTTTGCGATGACCTAAGAGAAAATTCCATACTCCTGCCTACTAGAAGGCAATAAATCACTTTCTATTAGTTTGGATAGTTTGTGCATTTTGATTTCATGTTTTCTAACAATCTAACCACATAAAGATTCATTGAAGTGTGTGTGTTTGCAGCTGCAGGTACTTACCCAAAACCACAGATATATTTTAGAGGTCCACCATGGGGCTTACCCACATCTCCTTTTGATCCAAATCTGATTCCACCATCACGTCTGAATCATCATTTCAGTTTGAAATGACTATAAAATTGCCCATACATGACGAAAGACAAATCTGTGGCAATTGATTTTTGCCCAAGTAGACTGTACAACCCTCGACACACAAATTGAGACAAATTTTCTATCTACACACAGACCGAGGAAAAAGGTAGAATTAATTTTTTTTTTCAACTCTAGTACCCTCTACTATCAATCTTCCCTCTACTATCATTCTATTCTAAATCCAAATCTGCTATGCATACAATCCCCGACTGCCAAGTCCAACCACGAGCAACTAATCTTTTCTTTTTTATATGGTTTTGAATTTTATATAAAAATAAAATAAGTTTCATCTGTGGGATCAATGTGGGACTAAAGTCCCACAACCCCACACCCACGCATTGCTTCCCT
>MU224858.1:9918679-9936848 GCA_018584345.1 Thuja plicata
CCCTCCCCACCTCCCTTCATTCTATGCAGCACCCTACTCCACACCCCTCCCACCTTCCCCCTGTGCCTCCCACCCTCCACTCCCTCCTTCCCTGCGCTGCCCACCTACCTCCACCCATGCCTCCCTCTCCACCTTCACTTCTCCACACTCATCCTTCCCTCCGCTCACACTCTCACTCCTTCCCTCCCCTCTGTCGCCCTAGATATTCCACCCACCCAAAAAAATATACTCCTCCACCCCTCCTCTACCTCTGCTCAGCCTCCAACAATCCTCCAAATGGGTAATTAAAAATTGACATGTGGCACACAGTCACTTGTTTTTTTTCCACGCAGGAATTATCGTTGTCCTAAATTTGACGGTTGTCCAACAGTCACCCTGAGAGGTTATTGTATTTCTAAGATGGCCTCAAGACTATCAAATTTAATCTTGCATTCTACTGACATCAATAGGGTTTGAAAATTCTCTGCCTTCACCATTGGCATTTTTGAATTTGTAGTCTATCTTTAGAGGGTCCTAACTTGCTCATTTTAAGTCCTTTTTTCAAGATTTTATTTTTGATTTGGGGTAGAATTTCCTAATGATCACTATGGTGGAGTTAGTTTCTGGTTTTAGTTTCCTAATTTATCATAAATTGCACTTTTTGATCACTGTATCTATCTAATCTTCTATTTTGCAGCTTCCGGAGCCTCGTACGGGCTCATACGGTAACATTTTTTTGTGCAATTTTTTTTGAAAGTGCATGATTTTTCATCTATTTTCTAAATCTTTAATCATTTTTCTATTTTTTGGATTTTCTAATGCTGACCAATCTTTGGCTTTGTTGTTCGTGATATTATATTTTGCTTACAGCTTAACAGTGGTTTGCAGGACATTGTAAAGAAGACTAAAACATAAACTACTAATGATTTCTCTTGTAGGTTTCCTTGATTGATAGAATACTAAACATTTTGCTTGAATATTATTTTTGTTTTATTAAAATAGGAACCCACATGCAAGACATATTAAAATGAACTTCTATTTGGTGTTTTAGGAATGACAATAATGTCAGGAAATTATGCTCTCGCCCTTTTGGGATGAACAAAAATCTAGAAACACTATTTTCATTCGTCGTTTGAGATTTGCATCTTTATAGGGCTTGTCCAAGTGGGAAAAAGTACTCACCCCTGGAGAATGATCCAAGTGAGAACAAGCTAATGCCAAGCTTCTTTGACTCACTATAATAAAAATTTCATCCTCGAGACCAAAGCGTCGAAAGATAAGTGGCATTTGAGCTTATACTCAGATCTTGCCTAACATAATGCAGAGCCTTTGGGTCTCAATCACGTATTGTGAATTGCTTGTGCTAAGGTGCTTTGTGGGGTTAGCAGCCTGAATCACACTTGTGGGGACACATAAGATACACTTAAACAAAGACCCTTTTCAGTTAGTGGCCAAAATCCTTTTCTACTTGTTGATACAGGCGATGTGAGACGTGCATGCCTAAGAAACCTCTCATGTACCCCTCTTGTTGAGATAGTAAATTTATCAGGATCCTCGGATCTTGAGAAATTTGAAGCTTGGTAGGCCTGAGAAGTGTGTGTCATGGAGGGGAGCCAGTGTTTCCAAGCTTCTAACTATCCGACTTGAATGGGTATTTTATTGTAAGATTCAAACAAGTATTGTCCATTTCTTGCCACCTAGGAATAGGGTTTGATTGCTTTGCTTGGTTCTATAATATCTGCATGATGTGTCTTGCATGAGTGAAACATCAAAATAAACATCAAAATGATCAACAAACTCAAGATCTGCACTCTTGGGTGTTAAACTATCAAACTCTTATCCAATTTTTTGCATCTAGTGTCAAACTCTAAAAACCAGTCGAATTGTTGTCCAAGTTGGTATTCTATCATGACAGTTCTATCTGAATTTTCACAAAATTTGTGTTCTCACAAACATCACCACTACTTTATCTTTGACTGCAATCTATTGAAAATCTAACTCATTGTTATCTCAAGGTCTGATTTTGTTGTGCTAGTCCAAGTGACTTGTTACTTTAATCATCTTTGTCAGTGTTGTCCTTATCCTGATTTGTGAGAGAATGTTTGTTAACCTTGACTCAAGATTAGAGTCTTTGCTTCTCCTTTTCAGTTGGACATTATCTCTTTGTCTTCTTAGGTCTTAGACTTAGTCAGCACTTTAGACATCACCGCAGTGCTAGTTAGATGAATCAACTAGTTAATGTCAGTACATACTAGGAGTTCTTTTAGAATACTTTACGCGGAAGGACAATGTCCTTCGCTTACAAAAAACCATCTTTTCAAGGAACAACTAAACACTACACATGAGTCATTTTTTCTCGATAAAAGACTACCAAAATCATGCATGTCTGGAGAAAATAATCATAATGCTGAAATATTGCTAGAGTTTGAAGATCCTAAAAAATTTGAGGAGGAAGTTAACAAATGCTTACAAGATCAAGCCTTCCTAAAAATCATGAAGGTTATCATGAATAGAGACAAATATAAATACTTCCTAGAATTGGCTGAACAAGAAGCCCAAATTCCCTCTCATTATAGAGTGGAAGATATCATTTCTAAAGAGGAGGAAACTCCTATCACACTATTAACCAAATAGATTCAATCCTTGCAAACAAAAATTCAAGCGATGAAATAGGAAAAGGAGAAACCACTGAAAAAATTCTCTATGGACACCATTTGTCCATTTCCTTTCGATAAAAACATGTACTTACCTCCATTTCCACATGGAGTAGAAATCCCAAAATTTGACAAGTATAGTGGTTATTCAGACCCACAAGACCACATTTAGGAATTTTGTGCCCGGTGTACAGAGTTTATGCATGAGCAGATGTACCTCATGCATCTCTTTCCCTGAAGCTTAGGTGGTCAAGCTATGGAGTGGTTTTCAAAGTTACCCACTGTAATAAAAAATTTTGACAAGCTGATGAATATATTTTTACAAAAATATTCATATAACATACAACATCTTGTATCTATGATCAAACTATGTAGCGTTAAACAATAGATGGGAGAATCATTCTTGACTTTTCTTCAGCGATGGAGAAGAGTATTTTCTAGATATCCACAACTCATTCCTAAGTCTTAAAAGATGGATAATTTACCAATGCATTACTTGACGAGTATAATTACCCACTTCAGATGCAAGATCTTTCTACTTTCGATCAACTTGTGAAGAGTGCACTGAAGATTGAAACTGTGCTTATCAAGAAAGGTGAAGTTTCCCTTTCAAAAGAAATGAAATTTAATTCCAGTTCCAAAGATAAAACCAAATACTAGAGTAAGAACAAACATGTAGTAAATGATGGGGTAGTCAATAATGTTTCTCCCCAACCCCAACTAGCAGTATTCAACTTGAAAAGTGGCTCAAAAGCCCTAAAAGATGCTAAAAATACTACACAATTACCGTCCAAAGGAATCAGTAACCTCGTGAAGAAGAAACCATGGGTTAAACAAAAGAGGGACTTTGATCCATTGGGTGAATCTTATGAATCAACCCTCAAGAATGTACTGGCTAAAAAACTAATCACGATGCCATATAACTCCAAGCCATATGAACCAGAGGTAAAACCAAAATGGTGGAGAGACAATGATTACTGTGCATATCAAAAAAATAAGGGACATACCATAGAGAACTACATGAAGTTAAAAAATGAAATCTAGGACCTCATTGATAGTGAAACAATCGCAGTGGACAATCATGCAATGAATGCTGATCATAAGGCATTTAAGGATCCCTTGCCTAAATACGAGAAATCATAATCTTCTAAGCAGGGTGCTAGGATTAATCACATGTACAACACCCCAGATGATAAGGTCAGCCACATGATTGAACCAGTCTCTCCAAAGTACTGTAACGTTATCATTATGAATAATTATAAGAAAGAATCTAAAACAAAAAATGTTGTGACTCGAGCGCAAGAAAAGGTCACCTTGGGCAAAGAAGGGTCTTCAAACTCCTCCTCATCTCAAAATAAACTGAAGACATCCAAACAATGGGTTCCCATCAATAAGCAACTAACTTTGAGTGCCTCTAAGGTATCTCAACCTAAACAATCAACTTTGTCCCATGTTTCAGACTATAGCATCATAGAGAAATTGCAAAGAACAAATGCACAAATTTTGATCTTTGAATTACTTAAAATATCTCTGGCTCATAGAGAGATCTTAGATAAAGATTTTTCAAACTTCAATGTCCCTAAAGACTTAGATTTGGATCAGTTTCAATCTATAGTTGGTCATTTGAATTCACCACATTACCTATCCTTTTCAGAGGAAGATGATAACTCCTTGAGTCATCCACATAATCTTCCATTGTATATTGAAGTCATGATTAATAAAAAGCATGTCAAACAAGTCTTGATAGATGGAGGCATAGGGTTGAACATCTACACCTACAAATTCATTGAACAATTGGGATTTTCAGAATATGTCATTGATCCAAAGAAGAAAATTACCATAAAGGCATATGATGAACAAGAGAGATCTTCCAAAGGTCTTGTAACTCATCCCATTAGAGTGGGTCCCATGGAAAGGGATGTCACTTTCCAGGTATTAGATCTTCCACTAGCTTACATCTTATTGGGAAGACCTTGGATACATGAAATGCAAGTTGTAACATCCACCTATCATCAGTGTATCAAGTTTTCATTCAATGGTGTTGAGGTCAACATTCTTGCAGACACTAGCTATGCATGTAATGCACTACGTCACGCAATAGACACTCTCACACCCCATAACAAAGAGGCTTCACCTTCAGAGTCAACCAATGACTTACTGAAAGAAATGGAAACAAGTTGAAGATTATGGACACTGGTATGGGTGGATACATAGTGGAACCCATATAATCAATCCCATCTCTTCCCACATCACCTAGGTCTTATGGGAGACCTTCAGAAGAGATGAAACCAACAACATCCCAAGCAATCTATGATGATAACTTTGTTAAAACCAACATAACATTAGAGGATGAAAAATAAGAACAAGCCATTCTAGATTGGCTATATAAAGAGTCTGAAAACAATGAGATAAAACATTGTGAAATATCCCTAGAAACATGTGGAGTGGGGTATGAGTTGGCTCAATAAATGGGTTATTAAGGCAAAGGACCCATTGGATGTAATCAAAATGGACTCCAAGAACCAATATCTGTTGAATTTAGATGACCTAGGGACACAACTTTTCTAGGGTTTTTATCAAGGAAAGAACAAAGAGAAAAGAATCACCTAGATAAAGGAAAGAAACACCAGGTTCATCTAGATGAAGAAGAACATAACACAATAGAACAAGGCACTAACACACCCACTTACAAGTGGGATGATTCTAATGAGTCTGATGAGGAATATGTTTATCCTTCTCCTATTCCTCCCAATATCCTGGCTCTTCTCTTTGAAGAAGAAACACCACAGGTCAACACTACTAAAGAGCATGTTCTAGAGGAATCACCAATGAATTCTTATCAATTAGAGAACACTACATATAAACAAGATCTAGATACAAAAGAAGGGAATCTAATGATAGTATATTTTTTAGATATAACTCGTCCAAACTGGGGTCAATGAGTGGACTTCACTCATGCCCTAAATATGGTTGATTATGCTGAAACAAACTCTCACAAGTATGAGTTTGATAGTTTATCAGAAGGGACTCAAGACAAGGAGGTGGATACTATATAATAGTACGTAACTCCATTTGAGGTAGGTGAAGGTTTAGGGTCTAGGTCTGATGAGTTAGATCCTCAAATCCCTAACATGGGCTTTGACGATGTTGTTAGGTCTCTTGCTGATTTAAATGCATCTATACAGGGTACTAATTTAGGTCTCTATGCGACGGTCCAAGTTTATGATGAACATACCGTGAATACCCTCAAACCTGTCAATTCATTACCCCTCATACATCCTAAACTCATTTTTTTGGGTTTTCAAACACAACCATAAACATCCCTACATTCCCAATGAGTACATGTTATCATGCTACCTGAACATTATTGAACCTATTAATTATTCCACCAGTGAACCTAGCATGAATATGACTGAAATGGATATCAATTACCTTAGTCATAAAATTAAAATGAAAAATAAAAAGAGTTCTGAAGGTGAAAACCACATTGTGGCAGTTTTAGAACATAAAATAGTCAAAAGAAAAGATGCATCTAATGGTAAAAACCTCTCTAAGGCACCAAAGGATGGGGTACTTGATATCCTACCTAGTCACTTCTAGGACTGGTTGTTAGTATTGATTGAACCGATGCAACCTATGAACATTGGGATAGAGGAACATCCACATATCATCCACGTGGCACAATCTTTATCAACAAAAGAGCTAAAAGAATTCACAGAATTTTTCAAAGAAAAAAAAATCAAATTTGCATGGAGTTACTCAGACATTCCTAGTTTGGATCCAGATCTAATCATGCACCATCTTTCAATCACACCAGGATTCAAACTAGTAAAATAGAAGCTCCAAAAAATGCATCCTCATGTTGCTATGTTGATTAAGGCTGAACTAGAAAATTTACTAAAAGTTGGATTCATTCGAGCTATTGATTATGCCAAGTGGATTTCAAACATTGTACTAGTATCCAAACCAGACAAATATATCTGAGTATGTGCAGACTTTAGGGACCTGAACAAAGCTTGTCCAAAGGATGAATTTCCTTTGCCCAACATCGATATGATTATGGATATGACATCAGGGTATGAAATGTACTCCCTCATTAATGGATTCTCTAGATACAACTAGATTAAGAATGCTTTGGATGATCAGGAAAAGATAGCTTTCACATGTGCTTGAGGCACCATCTGCTGGAACATCATGCCCTTTGGACTAAAAAATGTAGGAGATACTTACCAAAGGGATGTCACAACAACCTTCCAAGACACGATGCACAAAAATATTGAAGATTATGTGGATGACACACTGGTTAAAACTATGGAAAGATCCATGCACCTACAAGACTTGGGTAAAATTCTTGACAGAATGGAACAGTTCAAGCTTTGACTAAACCCAAAGAAGTGTGCATTCAGGGTCACCTCTGGAAAATTGTTGGTTTACATTGTTTCAGAAAAAGGGATAGAGTTAGAACCTACAAAGGTGCAAGAAATCTTTGAGATGTCGCCACCTAAAAACATTAGTCAAATGAGGACATTGCAAGGAAGAATTCAGTCTGTCAGGAGATTTATCTCATAGTTAGTAGACAAATCCCAACCATTCACAAAAACTTTGCATAAGGGAGTCACATATGAATGCGATGAATAATGAAAAAATAACGTTGATCAAATCAAAGCATACATGGCTAACCCACCAGTATTTATGCCTCATATGCAAAGAAAACCATTAATCTTGTATATATCTGCCACAACAACATCACTGGGGGAACTTCTGGCACAAGAAGACCAAGACAAAAAAGAGCGAGCCATCTACTACATTAGTAGAACATTTTTCTCTTATGAGATGAACTATTCAGTGATAGAGAAATCTTGCTCGTTGTTGTATTTGCATCACAAAAATTGAGACATTATATGTTGGCACATTACACAAAACTGGTTGCGAAAATCGATCCACTGAAATATCTTTTGAGTAAGGCAACTTTGATTGAAAGACTAGCTAAATGGGTCATGCTCCTCAGTGAGTTTGACATTGAATACATTAAGCACAAAGAAATTAAGGGAAAATCCATTGCAGATCAACTGGGTGACGCTCCATTACAAGATAATTTCCCAAGCAATGTTGAATTTCCAGACAGTTCCATTCTACACATAACACACAGGTCATAGAAAATGTTCTTCGATGGATCTTTTACACAACTCGGATCAGGTGCAGGTGTCTTTTTCATAACTCCTCAGAGCTATTCCATACCAAAGGTGTACAAGCTATTGTTCCCTTGTACAAATAACATTTTTGAATATGAAGCCTTGGTTAATGGAATCAAACTGGCAATTGAATGGAACATATCAGAGCTACACATCTATGGGGACTTCCATCTCATCATAAACCAAACCATAGACATATATAAAACTAAGGATGATAAAATCAGGCCTTATAAGAGAATGGTTGATGAATTTAAGAAATAATTTACATACATCATGTTCTAGCATGTCTCAAGGACACAAAACAGAGCAGTTGATGCCATGGCTACATTAGCATCCTCACAACTGCAAGAGGAAGACTTGCGCTATACATTCCTAGTGGTATAACTTCATTTTCATGCTTACAACTCCCCAAAATCCCATATGGTCTATTATATCATAGAACATGAGTATTCCTGATACAAACATGTCTACACCTACCTCCTCCATCAGGTCATACCTGATGCGCTTACCTGCAATGAACACTACCACCTTATCTGAAATGCCTCATGGTATGTTCTCATAGCTGATGATCTTTATAGATGAGCAGTAGATGGTACTTTTCTTAGGTGTATATAAAAAGAGGAGTCCAAATGTGCATTAGCTGAGGTACGGTCCATAATGGTATTTGTGGTTCTCACGCTAATGGTCTGACTCTGGTCCAAAAACTGCTAAGAGTGGGGTACTATTGGCTAGATATGGAAAATGAGGTAGTAAGATATGCAAAGACGTGTAAGAAATGCCAATTGCATGGAAATATTATACATGCTCCAGCAAGGGAACTGATTCCCTTTATCACACACTAGCCCTTCCATTAGTGGGCATTCAACCTCATCGGTCAGATACACTCATCTTCTTCTAATGGGCACAAATTCATCATCATCACCACTGAGTATTTCACAAAGTGGATAGAGGCAGTCCCATTAATCAAATCTATAGGCCAGCAAGTGGCCCTATTTATTTTGAATCCTATTATCAGTAGATATGACATCCCTTCAGCCATTGTAACTGACAATGGAGGGCAATTCAAAAACACCAATATTGAAGAACTTTGTGAGAAGTTCAAGATCAAACAACACTACTCTTCCATTTATTATCCATAGGGTAATGGACAGGCTGAGGCATCCAATAAAAATTTACTGAAAATCTTGCACCGTATTGTGAAAAAATCTAGATGGGATTGGCATTTGCAGATCAATCCCACACTATGGGCATATAGAATTGTGATAGCTAAATGTGGGCCTCTGATTTAGCTATACACTTCAACATGGTCATTGTTCTTCAGCTGCATACAGGAATGAATATCGATTCATTCACCTTGCATGTCTGGAAGAGTCGACATGTTGCCTTCTAGAAGGCAGGAGTATGAGTTTGCTCTCAGGTCATTGCAAACTCAGTGACTACACCGAAGACCTAAACGAAGGATTTAGAGCTATATGATTGATTAAACAAAATGCAAAATGCAAATGCAGATTGTTGTTCATCCAAAGCTAATTAAGATTCATTTTAGAAACACTAAATGAAATGTGAGATATTCATTTTAACAACACCAAATCAAAAGTGTGCTCTAAGTTTATGTTTGCATGCTTGAATAAAATTAAACAACAATGCTACATAAATGAAAGCTAAAACATGAAAGAAAGCTAAGATGAAAAATGAGTATAATAACTTTAACAAAAATTAGGATCCTTTGTGAAGGAAAAGAGTTTCTCTTTTATAGAAATCTCTCTCGAATCGACGGTCGAGAACGAAATAAAAGAGTGGCTCAGATTCGATTGAAGAAGCACAATCCATGTGCAAGCAATGTGATTGGTCGAGAGAGTCAGTTGACTGAACTGACTAATCAGTTATTTTAGAAACTTCTAAAATCAGTTCACAGTTAACTGAAATGTTTCTAAAATGATAAACAGTAGAGAATCAGTAAACTGAGTGGAACTGGATTGTTTCCATTTTGATAAATCAGTTAACTAGATTTGATGATGTCATATGCATTTTTAATAATTAAATTGATTTTGAATGCACATTTATGATTTTATAATTAATTTAATTCCTTTTTTATTTAATTGACAATTTTGTAATTTTTATTTAATTAATATGTCATAATATCAATTAAATAATTAACATAATGTTTATTTGCCAATGTAATGTGATTTTAGGAACTAATTAATTAATCAAGTATGATGATTGATTAGGACCTAGGGTTTAGGTCAGATCAATTTGAATTCAATAATTGCCTGTTTGATTTAGGACTTAGGTTTAATCAAGGTTAGGGTTTCTTGATTACATGCTAAGATTGAGGGTCTAGGGTTTAGGTGACCATTTTTAGGTGATTACAAGAATGAGTATTAGAACACCTAATGGGGCAACCCCCTTTACTCATGTTTATGGAGCAGAAGAAATACTACCCATAAAAGTAGAACTCCCATCTCTGAGGGTTTCTCTACGAAGGCTTATCACTAATGAAGATCACATAGTGTCAAGGTTGCAAGAACTAGAGATGCTGGATGAACGTCGACAAGTGGCATTTGATCACCTTAGAGCTTACAAAAAAATAATGTCTAGAGGCTATAATAAAAAGGTCAAACCAAGAGAAGTTTAGGTGGGAGACCTAGTGTTGAGAGAAAACCCTTGTAATCAGTCACATAGAGAACAAAAAGAGAAATTTGAACCCAACTGGCTAGGTCCTTATATCATTACTGTAGCATTCAGCTCCGGAGCCTATCAACTCTCCATACCTAAAGGAGAACACCTCTGAGATCCCATCAACACTCTCTATATGAAGAAGTTCTATGCCTAAGGCATTCTCGGTGATCAGCATCATGTACATACTTATGATCCTAAAAAAAGACTAAAAATTGAAAAAAAAGCACTAAAAAAAATGATCATCTTTGTGAAAACCTGGTAAATAGGCACTTTGATGCATCAACCAAAAAAAAATCACAAAAGCAGAAAAATTTAAAAAATGAGAAAATACAAAAAAATGAAAAAGAAAAAAAAGGGCCTTGGTGAAAACCTAGTAAACAGGTGCCCTGGTAGCAAAAATAGAATCAATGCCAAGTAGGTGAAAACTTGGTAAACATGCACCTCTTGTACTCAATGCTCCATCTATCAATGCTCAGTCTTGGAAATCCTTTGCTTCAGTTTGTATATAATCTTTCAGTCTTTTGTGACACTTTGGTTCTCCTGAGAACCCTCCTGGATTGAAACCGATCTAGAGTCATAGTCTGGGGGAAATCGAATTGGATTTTTCCTAGTAGTATGAGTCAAGTCAGTCATCCCAATTTGAGTTTGTTACCATGGGGCATGGGTCCCCAATTTAATCATATCTTTGGATTACACCAGAGTCAGTAATCTTGTCATTTCTGAAGGACATCTCACTACTGATGGAACATGTTTTTCTCAACACCCTAATCAAAATTGTTTCTTAACACTATCTTTGGAAGCATATGTGTTTATTAACACACATTAGATACCACAAACATAAACAATAGATCGATAATGCTCAAACACATTGTACTCACAAGAACAATGGTGTTTCTCAACACCTCCTACATATACACATCTGAAAACTTTGAAATTGGCTAAAGTATGCTGAACTTCTCTTTGTATGTTGTCTATTCTCATTGATTTTCATTAATCTTTTCTTTGTCTACTGCTTGTTTGTGTGTTCTTGATGATCCTACAATGTCAAATAAATAGGGTGTATGTGATAAGAGCTCCTGCATTAAGGCAGAAAGGCCTCACATCCCTCGATCCTATTTACTTGTATGCCAAAGGTGAGATCAAAACTATCTCCTTGAGTTTTATTGCTTTTCTTGTTTATGCAAGATCGCACTCATGGTTATCTTGGCCTTGAATGCCTTGATACTGATGTAATCTTGCAAAATAAACTGGAAACAATGTTTAGGTCATCTCGACTTTTGTGCCTCGATGCTTACGTTAGTTTCTCATATATTATCCGATGAAAGTCATATTCATATTCTTATGGCGCAGTGACACTAGTAAGGATTGTATCGACTTGGATGTTCCAAAAATGCTCGATGATGAAAATTTTCAATGCTAAAAGTTCAATGACTTAGGTTGAATTCATGTTATTCTTGCATCTGCATCTGCATGGTGTTGAAATTTTCATAATATCGATATCTCTCTCCAATGTGAAGGATCTGAGGTTCTTCTCGATGAGTCTTCCTTTTTCCAAGTGGTCTGTTGTGCATTGATTGATATGAAAATGACACCCTTGGCTAATTTGACTATCCTGATTCCATTTTTAGGATCAAAATCAAAATCTGAAATTATTTTACTTACCATTTTTGATATTTGACTTTTTCAATCAACTACATCTAACTACTTGCACAACCAATGGAAATATATTATGTTTTTCTTCCATTCAATCCATGTATCATACTTATGGTCAAATATAGTCAATAGAACCTCCAATAAAGTACATATTCTATCCTAACCACTTGGGAAATATTCCTAATCAGATCATCTTCTTCTTGCATCATGTTATCAATCAAATTTCTTCTCATCACTGGGGCACCTAGCCATTTTTCAATTTGGCTCCCGAGGGCATAGGATCAGGACATCAACCTTCTAGTGATCACATCCTCAATCAAAACCCCATCACTTGGGGCATCTCAGCTTCATCACATCAAATCAAGTTGAGATCATCTTAAATCAAAGGCAACCTAATCAATGGTCGTATACAGTTGTGAACACACTCAAAACTAGACAAGATCGGTCTTATATGAGTTGTTCATTATTGAAACCACATACATTGATCAAATTGGCTTCTCACTTCAAATCAAGTCAATTTTATTGCTAATAAAATATCTTAATAGTAATCAGTTTCATCGCATCAAATCAAACTAGTTATTCATTCAAACTAATCAAAAGGTTTTAAAGTTCTTGAAAAATGTTTAGTTTCATCACTTCAAATCAAACTGAGCATTCTATTTTATATATTTTGATCAATCTTCATCCAATCAAACTCAAAGTTGGTCTTCTTCAAAAGAATGCTTTCATCACTTTAAATCAAACTGTTCTGGGTCTTCTCGCTAACAAGTCTTCGAATCAATGTGTCGATCACACATCAATTTAAAGAGGGGCAAATATAATGACCTAAAAGTGGTCACCTAAACCCTAGACCCCTAATCTCAATCACTTATCAAGAAACCCTAATCCTTATTATTCCTAAATTTTAAATCAAACATGCAATTCATCAAATTCAAGCTAATCTGACCTGAACCCTAGGTCCTAATCAATTATCAAACTTGATTAATTAATTAATTCCTAAAATCACATTACATTGGCAAATAAACATTATACTAATTATTTAATTGATATTCTAATATATAAATTAAATAAAATTGTTAAATTGTCAATAAAATCCAAAAAGGAATTAAATTAATTAATAAAAACAAAATGTGCATTTAAAATCAATTAAATCTTTAAAAATGCATATGATGTCATCAATTTCAGTTAACTGATTATTAAATTAGAAACAAATATGTTTTATTCAGTTAACTTAATCTTATCTATTTATCATTTTGGAAACAAAGTTGTTAACTGAAAATAATTTTGGAAGTTTTGAAAAAGACTGATCAGTTAGTTTAGTCAACTAAATCTTTCGACCAATCACATTCTTTGCACAGGGATTGTGCTTCCTCAAATCAAATCTCAGCCACTCATTTCTTTTAATCTTGACAGTCGATTCGACATAGATTTTCTATAAAAAAGAACATCTTTTCCTTCACAAGGATCTTAATTTTTCACTATCATTATTATACTATTTTTAGCATTCAATAATTTAGCATTCTTAGTTTTCAATTGCTTAGTTTTAGTTTAATTTGTTTTCAAATCATGCAAACTTCTTAAGCTTAGAGCACATTTGATTTTGGTGTTTTAAAATGAATCTTACACATTTCGTTTGGTGTTTCTAAATTGAATCTTCAATTAGTTTGGATAAACAACAAATTGCATTTGTATTTAGTTTAATCGATCATTTAGATCAATCATATAGCTTTAAATCCTTTATTTAGAATAGGTGTAGTCGCTCAACTTTGCGATGACCTGAGAGCAAAGTCCATACTCCTTCCTAGTAGAAGGCAATGAATCACTTTCGGTTAGTTTGTGCATTTTGATTTCATGTTTTCTAACAAGATAACAACATAAAGATTCATTGAAGTGTGTGTGTTTGCAGCTGCAGGTACTTACCCTAAACCACACATATAGTGGGTAGGCCCTAACAGGTCTTATTTTGTAAATCCTCTAACTGGGTACATATCTTAGATGAGAGATTTTAAAATCCTTTAACAAGGTAGACTGAATAAGTCTTTTGTACTCTTAACCGTGTATAATACTCCTAACAGGGTAAGCTATTAGAAGTAGCTAATATTTTAGCTCTAATCGAGTAACCTTTATTCTACAGAAGTGAAGGATTGTGGGTACCATTTGTACCTCAATTTTTTACTCTAACAAAGGACTTTTGTATGACAAAAAATAATGGAGTTATGTGTCATGGTTTACTAATTTACTTTACATGCTTTTCAATGTTTTTATGAATGATATTCAGTTTGGTTAAAAGTAAACAATAGTAGTTAAAAATTTTATAAGTATTGATTCACCCCTCTCCTCTTAGCACTTACCTTTCCATAGATTAATCCAAAAAAGAGTTGTGGTTGTCATCCCCACCATGGTTTTTCCCTTTGACCAAGGATTTCTGTGTAACCAAAAGTTATTGTGTTATTAGTGTATGAATTTGTTTAAACATTTACTGGTATTTACTTTGATGCATATCGGTAATACAGTGAACACTATCAATTATTATGGTTGTCTGTTGAAGTTTAATTAAGTAAAGTTAAAAGAGTGCAATGTTTAATAGTACTGATTCACTCCCCCCTCCTCTCAGTACCTAATCTTTCCAATTAAAAAGATGTTGGTTAGGGTTTGTAGTTGGAAGGTCATGTTAAAGATTAAAGCTATGTTATTGTAATTTTCATATTTGATATTAATAAAAAATATAAAGATTATTACTGATAAAAAATTAAAAATAATAGAAATCATTTTTTATTATTGGAAATGTAACAATGACAGAAAATAGTGCTAAATAAGCCACCCCAAAATTAAAAACTCTCGACATTGAGGTAGCTACCTACCACCATCTAAATAGGCATTGTAGGACACCCAAACAATAGATGTTGAAGCTCAAACACAATCCCTACACGTAGAACTACACTAGTTTGAAATAGGGGTTTCTATCCACTAATCAAATTAATAAGATTAGGTTTTTTTTCATCCTTCAAATCTATAGTGATAGCTAAATAATATGTTCAATCTATTTGAGGGAATGAATTTATAAAACAAGTTTACAAAATTCTTCATTTTGATTAAATAGGCAATTAGGAGCCCAATTTTCCTTCTTTAACTCAAACTTTAAATTCCTTCCTTTTCCTTCTAAAATAACCCCACTAACAGTTCTTTTTCCAATGCCACTATAAATTTAATTCAATGACAAAAAATACCCTGTAAATTAAAACCCTACTTTAAAAAAAATTTGAGTATTTTTTTTCATAAAATAACACCGTTACATTTTATTTAAGTAATTTTCCTATTATGTTTACTTAAGTCCTATTATATTGTGAGAAAAGAGGACTTGACATTCCCCCCTCACCCAAATTGTTTGACCTCAAAAATTCAGATTTGGATGCTTCGAATTTTTGGATCCTTCCTATGTAGACTCTTAATCTGACAAGTCCTTCCATCACACTTGATAATGTTTATATTCCTAAAATTTATTTCTTGAGTGTCTATGATGGCTTTTAGTAATATATCTAATCTCACTCATCATTCAAAGGTGACAAGTATTTGTAAGGTGAAATGATCTTTCTAAACACCTTTTGAAGGCAATACACACGGAAGATATTATAATTTTTGTTGATCTTGGGTAGCTCTAGCCCATGATTCTTCCACCTTTATATGATCTTATAGGGAGCATAAAACACGGGCTTCAACTTTTCTAATCCTTTATTCTTCAAAAAAGACTACCTATAAGGTTACAACCTCAAGTATACCATGTGTCTCACTTCAAATAATTTATCGATATTATTTTGATCCATAGATAGATTATGTTTATTTTAAACATTATATATATGTTCCTGAATATATTTTAGTGTATAGTTGGAAAATGGAAGCACTTCCATTGTAAGAATTGTTTAGCTTTCCAAGTAAGTGGTTTGGGGTCATATCAAGCACCTAGAATGGGCTCCTAAGTTAGACCTGGCTTTCCCCCTATTCTGCCCCTCTTTCCACTTCTTTCCAGCCTGATTTCTGCATTCTGGACTGCAGACCTGAGATTCTGGACTTCAAGGTCAAGGTCAACCTTTTGGGTCTATGTTGACCTCGACCCTGACCTAGGTCAAGGTTGACCTTGACCCTGACCTAGGTCAAGGTCGACCTTGACCTTGACCCAGGGTTCAAACTCTGGGGTCCCACAGTTTCCAGATGTCAGTCTTTGCAAAAGTTATTTCCCACTTTCGGTTCGGCTGTTTTAGGTTTCGAAGCGTTGATTCCTAAATTATATTTAATATAAGTCCTCTCCTAGGGATAAAGGCTTTAATGGGAATTTAATTATCCTATGTCATCCTCCTTAGAAGATTGTGCCCTAGTTTCATATAAAAGGAAGCTTTCTCCTCTCATTTTCTCGAAAGAGGCAAGATTGAGAAAAGAAGTCTTCAAATTGTGATCAAGAATTCTCAAACTATCATCAAGTGCAATTCAAGAAAGCTAAGGAGAAAGATCTCAAGCAAGCATTAATCCATTCAAGCATCCATTTTCATGAAGGAGATCCATTGGAGGCTATTGAAGGATTCAAGCTACATGGTGCCCTTTTAGTGATCTCTTCATTCACTCTCTTCCAAGCCTCTTCCAAATTCAAGAACCCATCCAAGACTTGGTTTTGGAGATCTACAAGAAATAGATTGAAGACATCCTACCATTCTACATTCTACATATTTGGTGCATACATACTTGTGGACTCAAGGTTTCAAATCCTCCACAAGGACTTTTTCAAGCAAGGTGAATTTGTGCATTTACTTTGTTTATCTTTATGCAATTTCAATTACATATATTTGAGGTTAATTCCAAAACTGGGGTTTGACCAAGGCAAACCCCTCCCCCCGACCAAACTATTGGAGATTTGATTCTGAACAGTTGATTGATTGTATGTTTGTCATTGATGACAACATATAATACACAGTAGTACTTCTGTATGTACTTATCAATATGATGACATGAAGACCAATGTCGATAGATACATGTTTTTGACATGTTTACTATGCTATGTTCATACACACAGACCCATATATGAAGTTCCAGTAAAGATATGTAATTATGTTATTGATAGTTACAGTTCTGGAGGAATAACGGTTTAAGGCCGACGTATGTAACGTGTTGATCAAGTTGTGCCTATCTTCAGGATATGCATGTGTATATTCATGATTATTTATGTGTTGTTGATATTGTTCTAGAGGCGCAAGACGTGTTTCAAGAAGATTACAAAGTTATGATTAATTTGGTGAAGCCGACTTGTGAAGCGACGCATTTGCTCAGCATTGACTTGTGCGGTTGTAATTATGCTTGTGTACTTAGTAGAGCCAACAAGGATGTTAAGAAGAGTTTTCCTATAGGTCCCATGTTCTCATACTTGGTGTATGTACTTATAGAAGGTCATTTGTGATAAGAAGAGTTGCGAAAGCCAGAGATTAGAAAAGTAGAGCAGAGTGTTAAAGCTGTAGAGATATATTTATCATATGTTGATAATATAGATATTGAAGTTGAAGCTTTCAGAATACAGATAAGATGTTTATAGTGATTTACAAGAGGCTAAAGCATCGACACATAAAAGGAACTGGTCAGATAGCAGTGTCACAAACAACAGTTCATCATGTTGATACAGTGTGTATCAAATAACCAGAAGGTTGTAGCCTTCACCATTTGGACAGTGAGTCCTCCAACCCTAACAGGGTTATTGTAAAAGACTCCTAACAGGGTCCGACCCTTAACTAGGTCACTATACTACTGCATTATCATGTACAACTCCTAACACGGTTGGAAGATCTTTTAACAAGGATCACTATAAATAGTATAGTTCTTTGTGGGTACTAATTCCCACCAGAGTTTTTACCATTTGGTTTCCCCATAACCAAATTGATGTGTTGTGTAAAGTGTTATCTGTATGTGCATTTACTTTGTATCAATATGGATTAATAAGTATAAGATAAATATTTAAAATTGCAGATAACTGATTCA
>MU224858.1:9961298-10000805 GCA_018584345.1 Thuja plicata
TAAATCCATTTCTTTAGGGACAAGATACATGAATGTAAGTGCTTTAATCAGTCTAACTGATTTAAAACACATAGACTAGGAGATCTAGGTACAAGTTGTAAACCTGATCTTAGAGTTAACATTGTTTCTATCAAGAATCAATGAGGTCAATCCATCTATAAATAGATGATGTGAAGAGAGAGGAGATCGTGAATGAATCAGATGAGCACATCTATGGATCAGATTGAGAGTTTCAAGAATAGGGACAACAAAAGGTGAATTTGGTTAGCAAGAACCAAGAACAGAGCATACCAATAATTAGAGGTATTCATCAATCACAATTAGGTGATAATATTTTTATGTAAACTAATTGGATATGTATCAGCAATAGGAGATTGCATTTACCAGGTTAATTTGTAATTTTTTATCATTCTAACAAGTGGAGCAAAGTGTAAAAATCATTTCAAGGAAGGTGGATTTAACAGTCCAAAAACAAATCTCTTAACCGAGTGCACACTCAACAATGTTTCCAAAGCTCTTAACAGAGTAGAATTTAATAGGTCTCCACCGATAATCATATAAGGGTAGATCATCAGAAGTGATCAAATTGTAAGCCTTAACTGGCCCCTTCCAATCTGCAAATAGTGAAGATATTGTGGGTGCCATCCCCACCACAATTTTTACTTCCTCACAGGAGTTTTCTGTGAAATCATATCTTGTGTTATGTGTCAAATTACTTTCATGAATGTTTCTATGAATGCTCACATGTATGTTAATGTTATGATTTGATATAACTGACATCAAGATAGTTTAAATGAGATTGAATGGATATACAATTGATTACAGAGGTTAATTGATAAAAGGTTAATAGCATACTAATTCACCCCTCCCCTCTCCATACATACTTCCCATTAATCCCAACAATTGGTATCAGAGCTAAGTATCTTCTTGGAAAGATTAAAGGCTTAAGAGAAAAGATCATACAATGGAGAAGTACAGACTTGATAAAAATATTGAGAATAAAAAGCTTGAAATTCATATGTTCTTTGAACAGTATAAAGAAGCTAGAATCAGTATGAGATAGCTGCTAGATGAAAGAAAGAATATGGCATCTCACTGCAATGAGACAGATTATCATAGGAAGAGATACCATATTTCTTTGAGACTTCAGGATCAACTACAAAAAAAGTATCAGATACATTAGAAGAAAGCATCACAAGCCTAACTGAAATCAATCTACATCTGGCTGGACAAGTTAAATCTCTGCAAATTGGTCAAGAGACATAGATGGTAAGGATGATTGATGTCATGAACAATGCTAGACAAGCTGAGAAAGAAATAACACTAGCTATTGATGATAGAAGAAATATCACTAAAAAGCTACAAGAAAAAGAGTCTGAAATACAAAGACTTACAGAGTATCACCATGAAATTACAAATCAGATTATTCTTATGAGTCAAGAGGCAAATAGATTAAATGTTGAACTCATTCAAATAATAGAAGCTATCGGTCAACTAAGGGATGAGAATGAAAAGTTAAAGTGTGAAATAAGAATTCAGCAACAACATAATGAATTATCAAGAAAGCTGATGAAAGCAATAAAAGAATGGATGATTCTCTTGAAGGACAATGAAGAGTCAAAAAAAACAATGGTCTAGGTTTTACTGAAAATGGAGAATCATGAAATCAATCTAATCCAAAGAATGTCTATGAAAATCCAAGACCAAGAAAGCTTACATGCAATGACTGTGGAAAGCAAGGTCATACATCAAATGTATACAGAGGCAAAATGAAAGGTATTCCTAGATCTACATCTTCATTCATAGGATTCTGTAATAAATGTAACAAGAAAGGGCATAAAGCATATGAATGTAAGTCTGAGATGAAACAACCAAAGAAGGAAACCTACATGGAAAAGTACTATCCTACATGAAAAATGAATGGGCACACAACTCTTGAATGCTAGAAAAAGATAAGGCAAGCATGGAAGCCTAAAGGTCAAGAAACTCCCTATCAACCAAATAGAGTCAATAATCAGTATGTATGGGACTACAATAATTGGACAAATTATACAGCATGTGGAAGATATGGTCACATTCCTGCAAACTATATGAGACAATGGAATAGAAAGTCTAGAGGCTGGACTAACCCCAAAATGACATGCTTATATTGTCATAAAGTTGGTTATCTCAAGAAAGACTGCAGAGACTGAATGATAGAGACAAGCACATATCCCAATGGAAACACCATTGAAGACATCCAGAGAGCTTGAGACAAAATGTGGAGAAAATATTTAATCAATGATGAAGCTGGAACAAGCAATGCAAATGGTGACACCCCATCCAATGGATCCGGTGACATCACCACCCCCACCTAAGAAGAACAAATAAGTATGGAACTACATTACCCCAAGCTATTACTTTACATCAGTTCCATAGTATGTTGATATAAATGCCAAATTAGCATAAGAAAGATGCATCATGGTATTACTTGTTAAAATATGTGATAACTATGCTTTCGGGTATATATACTGAAACCCGTCGGTATACACTCAATGCTAAGATTTCCCACATTTACTAAAATGCCTCGGTTGAAAGCAAAGCTACTAAGTATAAACTAATCCTCGTCGGTAAACAAGCAAATGATCAAATTGTCAGCGACACTAAAACCTATCGGTAAAAGAAAGTTATCGACTGCTCTGAAACATTATGAGTGTTACCGAAGGAAAGAATTTCTTTGCCGACAAACTCAATATTTATACACCAAGGAGTTCATGAGAATTTATGGCACACACTTTAGGGAAACAAATATAAATAGGGCATTGGAACAACTCATTTGTTCATGATACCCAGAGCAGAGCGACCAAGGTGATTTTTGAGCATAGAGTGAAGGGATCACATAACAATCATGACTCGACTAAAAAACACTCCCAAACAGATCAAGAATATTTTCTACAGTAAATAGTAAGTACTACAAGACTGACAACTCTATTTTTACGCATTACGTAGAAGCCCTAAATATCTAAAAATGGCCTCGACTTCACGAACCATGAAATCCAAGAATGCAAAGAAAGATGATTTCAAGCTCATCAAGAACATGGCATGTGAGGAACCTAATTATAAGATCCATCCTGAGGTTACCTCACAACCTGACAATGCTGGTGCATTTTCATGCATTCCAGCTAGGGTTTTACAGGTTGAAGATGTTTGATCATTCATACATTGAAAGATTGTAGAAATAGGAATTTCAAAGGTTGAAGAAGCCTACAAGAAGTTGTGCAATGACGATGGAACACTGAAGGAAGAAAACAAGCACATTGAAGTGAAAGGCCTCACCAATGCCCTAATGTTTCTAAAGGTTTTCAAAATTAAATGGATTTAGTTAGTGCTAAGCCAAATGCATAACAACAAGCTATGGCTTGATGAATCGAAGGTAATAACCTAAGACGTCATTCATGTGGTCACTATTTACCCCATAACTGATAAAGTTAAGGCACTAAAGTATCCACCGAAGGCCGAGACCTAGAAAATGACTAGATCCAAATGCGGGATGGCAGAGGACTAAAAGTTACAACAATAGTCGATGATGAGATCAAGTTTGGTGCATGTGTTTTGGGCTATAAATTATTTCAGGAAAGCAGACTGAACAACATAGCATCAGGTGCAGTAGACACAGCCTATAAGATTGTGAAGAAGGGTACACAACTATATTTATCTAAACTACTCCTAAATCAGTTGAAGGACAACCTAAATACAATCAGGACTGCAAAGTCAAACACTTGTAAGTTTGGATCACTAATAATGTGTGTCTTCTTTTATTTTCAATAAACATTCTCATCGATTGGAGATGTTAAATGGGACAGCACCAAACCGGTCACCATGCAAATCAGTGAGCACATAGCTACACTGGGTGATAACTTTGAGACATTCATGGATGAATACTTCAATATATTCAAAGACCAAATGCAAAAGAGGGTAAGAATCCCCAAGAAACTCATTAAACAGTATAAGGAGGAGATATGCTTCATGGTTGATACTGACAATACTTACATCAAACCTGTTGTACCAAGGACAACATGGTTACAACCATTAGAGTATGAGATCAACATTGATCTTGCTACCAAGGCAATTGATGCCTTAATCAATGAACCACTGGATAAGAAACAACCCAGGTTTGGTACATATGAAGAGGCCAAGACAAGAATTAAATCAGACCTACTTGTTAAGAAAATAGTCAAGAAGAAGGACAAGATGGTGAAGAATCTCAAAAAGATTCTATCAACAACTGAGGAATAAATTGAACAAGATGAAGAAGTTGAACAAGAGGAGGAAACCAAAGAATAGTTATCTATCGGTAAAGATGAAGGAAAGGATGACTCCAAGGAAACAGAGTCAGATTCACCATCTCCTCCACTATCTAAGAAACCAAGGACAATAGTCGCTTCTAGGACAAGAAGCCAAACATCAAAAGGTTCTACTCCTTCACCTCTAAAGAAAGGAAAGGTCAGGACTTACAAGAGGAAAGCTCCCACACCAAAAACAGGAAAAAACAAGAAAGGAAGGAAATTCATAAGAACCCGAGAAGATATAGAAGACACCAAGCAAGATGAAGCTATAGAAGCAGAAAGTGTCAAGGTAAAAGAAACTAAATCTATTGATGACATTTGTGTCTATATTGCAAATTCTAGATCTGTGATAGATTCAAACATTAGAAGATGAATGAAACTAAATCTAGAAGATCAGAATAAAGTTGAGGATGCCATCATAGCTAAAATGTACAAATTCAAATATGTACCAATACAATTCGAAGGCAATTTTGTACCAAGAGAATTGTTGGATAGACTTTACTCCAAGTGGACATTTGCTTTAAAGAATGAGAAATAAATAAGAGAAAGAGTACTTGTTTCTCTAATGCCACCTGAATCAAAGAAGGTTGAGATGAATGAGATGATGGAAAGGTACAAAAAGGAGTTCTCAACAAAGTTGAGAGCATATAAATTTCTTCAAGGCAAACTAATAGAGCTTGAAAAGGAAAGTCACAAGAAATGGTGCAAGATTATGAATAGACCAATTGAGGAGGAAGGCCCCGACAAAGACCTTTAACAACAAGAAGTTGACAAGGAAACTCAAGATGACACATCTATTGAGTTAGACAAGGAAGAGGATGATACAATGGGTAACAAGACTAAAGATGTTGCAGATGAAACATGTGAAGACACCACAAATGAAAACATTGTGGATACTAATGTCATTGACATTACTGATGACCCAACAGAGGAAATAAATAAGGATGAAGATGTCACTGCTGAAAAGGATAAAACTGATGAGTAGGATACAACAGTTGATGCTGAACAAGTGAACATTCAGGGCAAACTGCCAATTTTGATACAAGATAATCAAGATGTAACCGATACTAATAAAGTTACTGGAGGAGATAAGGAAATAGATGCAGATACTCAAGACAAGAATGCAGAAACCAAGACTGATGAAGAAAAGGACACCAATGAAGGAGACAAACCAAAATATGGTACTCCTAAGGAAATTGACAAGAGTGCTACCGACAATGTTAAGGTGAATGTGGAGATGTCTGTAGACACCCGATGAGCTGAAACCAATACCAAACAGCATAAAGAAGCACAACATGTCACTTCATCAAGCACAACAAAGAAGGCCAAGAAATTGGCAATGGTTTTAAATTCTACTGAGTCACAAAAGAAGAAGAAGAAATCAAAGAAGAACAAGTTAGAGGTCACCCTAGATGAACTCATAGAAATACTAAAGTGTGACCCCTCTACACTTGACTTTGAAGCACTACAGGAATATGAAGAGATATGCCAAAGGAAGGCATTGCAAGAGAAGCTGAAGAAACAGCACAGGGACTCCATGGTACTGGAGACAACATGGGACAAACTACATCAAATAGTGCCTGATATTGACATTGATTTGAGCAATCCAATACTAGAACAATTAGCTACCCTCACCGATGCAATCACAACTCAGAATATTGATGTTGAGAAGGCAATAGAGGAGAGAGCTGAGATGAAGTACCAATAAAAGCTCATTGAGAACATCATCCAAGAAGTGGCGGTAAACAAGGTAAAGCTATCAGAATTCATATCTAAATTGGATCCCATCATATCTGAAGCTATATCCTTAATTTAAAAGTTGAGCACAATTTAGAAGTTCACTAAGGAGAATAGTGACAATATTGCAAAGTTGGATACAGATCTGGCAAACAGTGCACAAAGCTTAACCACCGATGGAGACAATGCAGTCAAACTGCATTATGAGAAGATTATTGAGATAAAAAGGTTAAGGCAAGGGCTATGGGAGGAAAAAACACACATTAGGGAAGAATTAACTAAGCTCCAAGCTCAAATTTTACCAAATCTTACACTGCTCCAACAACATATCAGTTCAACAAGGCAACTAATTGCAACCCCAGAGATGTATGTATCCAACAACATCTACAGCATGAATTCAAAGATAATAGTCAAGCACATGGCTCTAGAGAACCTCATATAACAATGGGATAAAATGATGGAAGACATGAATTCTTCACATTCCCATATTTTTTATAAAATCTAAGGTAAAGACGTGTTGACGGGGGTTCGTGACCGGGTCTGCCAATAGATGTAAGTTGTCACCAGGTACTGAGGTACTGGCCAACTTTGCCTGTAAAGGTTATCCAGAGAAATGAGATTCTCTGGGCCTTCAAGCACCTGAGAGTCAGGTCTTGATAGTGCGGGAGCTAAGTTGGGCATTGTGACTATTTTGTTCAGGGGGATAGCTAGTTTTTATTCACTTGTCTTCTTTGGGGATTTAGGTAAGTGGGGTTTCCTGCAAGAACTCATTAATTTAACCAAATAAAATTCAAAATATAGGCCAGGGTTAAAAGTATTCCATCTACCTACAGTCATGCAAATATATTTAAAACATCAACCATGCTCTAACATTCTACACTAAAATACTGAATACACACAGAACCACCAGTTCACATATATCCAATAGCGAGGGAAAAGGAGGTCGTTAATCTACTTAAAATATTAGAGCAAGGGAAATAAGAAACATACATCATGAAAGAATATCAAATCAGAGATCAAGAGACCAACAAAAACATTGCAAGAATCCTTCCTTCTTCATTAATGGTTTTCCAACATCACTGGTGAGTACATCAACAATGGCTCCAAGGGAGCATCTATCTACTGAACTGCTAAAAAACTAAGGAACATTGAGCTCTGCAACAACTAGAAATGAAACTGAAATGCTCTAGCTATGGACTGCAAAATCATCAATTTTGCCGACCCTTGGAATGAGGTCAGACTTGTTACTTATACACAAATTTTCCCTAATCTTAACCTAACTTACCTTTACCCTCAACCAATAGAATACAATTTTTTGTGGCCGGTACTACCTGCACCACGTTACAACAACCTCGAGAAGAGAAGAGGTCTAACATGTCAGAAGAATAAGACAAGAAAGGAGGTATGGAAGAATTGACCTGTAGAAGAGAGCCAGAGGGAGGATAGAAGAAATTTGATCCCCCAGGGATCGAGGCTACATGCCTCATTAATGAAAAAGTGGCTCACTATCTCTGATGCACTAGGTGTTATATTAGAATGATACCTTGGGAAGACCACCTATCAAAATCACCTTTCAAGCCAATGTGCCTTGCTAGAGTCACCTACTTTCTGACATCCTTATTAATTGTCTAACAATGACCGGTCGGCTCCAGGGAACCTAGACGTAGGTCATCAAAAGAATACAAAAATGTGGATCCAGAACTCAAGATCTGGGAGCTTACGCTCAAAGAAAAAAGAATACACAATATGCACGGCTGATGGAGTTCTCCAGACTCCAGAGAACCTTATTGTTCCTTACTATTTTTGAATGCTTCTAAAACTTGGCTTACGCCATCTTTATCTATATCCTTAACACTGTCCCATCGGCCACGGACAACCTCCAGCTTCTCTTTGACTTCTCTGGCCCCATCCCAAAATTCTCTTACCATTTTCATAGCATCATGTGCCTAGATCATCATCTTTGATAACCTTGATAACCTTCCCCTGTTAAAGTCCCTGACAGATTGATACAGGGACTCCATCCATTTGTTATATTTGCTGAGGACATAGTCCTCCAGGGTGCATGTCCTGGTGGTGAAGGGGTCGAATTATGACAGCCCTACCACAAATGCCTGGAATAGGCCAAAAGGATATCGAGTCATGGTCACCTTCTCTTTTAAGGCCTTAACTAGTTCCTTTCATACCTCAATTTTGAGGCTAAGTCTAGAGTACTGGGCCTGGAGAGAATCATATGATTCATCTCCCAAAATCCCCACCTCTGTGATGGTTTCTTCTCCAGCGTTGAAAACTTCCTCCAACCCGGCCTTCCATTTTTTATACTTCTCCAAGTCCTTCTCCCATACAATAGCGGAGGCATTTGCCTGACTAAGGAGAATATTGATCTGATATAGATCCAGGAGTGACACCACTAAAAATTACCTTACAACAGCTATCTACTTGGTATCATTTTGGCAAGGGAGAGTGGGACACTTGTTTCTACCACCGGGAATTTTCTTTTCCTTGATTCTACCAGTCATTGGGGCGGTTTCGCTGTTAAGACTTGGGCATTGGGATTCCCTTCAGAATCTGGCGATGTATTCTCGGGATCAACATTGTCATCGGGCTCTTTCTCTTTTTCCTATTCCTATTCTTTTCCCTTCTCTCTAGAAGCCTCAATGTTCTCCGTCATGTTGTCTTCCTATTTTTTGATATCTAGGGCTTCTTCTCTGTTGGTATCAATATCACCTTTATCCCTGAGGCCTTCTGGGTCCTTCTCAACATCATTTGATTCAACATTTATATTCTCGGGGATTCCCCCATCATTCCATGACTATTTTTCTTTGACCTCATCAGCTTCATCTGCTGGAACATCTTCCTCCACCGGGACATCTTGTGGAGGTGGGTGAGGTCTCTAGCCAAAATTTAACAATGTGACTGCCTTTATTACCTCACCGAAGGTACTCCGAGGCAACTGGTCATCTGGAGTAACTAAAGGACATTTGGAGCATGATAATTAGGGGTACGGGTTATCCCATGGATCCAATTTCTTCAATCATTGGTTGCTCATCTATAGTTGGCCTTGGTTCATCCTCGGTCTCTTGGACTGGTGTTTTCTCCCATTTGGGACCCCTTTGTGTTTCCTCCCAGACTTCCTGCTCTGCGGGGATATCCTCTTTCTCCTGGGTGGCGATCTCTTCCGTCGTGTGATCTATATTCTCATGAACATTCATGAGCCCATCTGCCTTGAAGACATTGTCAAAATTGTCATGTGGGAGAGAGGAATCTAAAATATTCTCAAGTTTGGGGGAATCCAAATTGACATCAACCAGAGGCAGGTTAGGCATACTGGGGCTGCTGGCTGTGCTTGGAGTGGGGGTCACCTTATACTTCTTCCTCACTAATGGGGCCCCGGTATCTAAAATACTTGTAGACTCTGCCTCAGTGAGAGTCTACCTACTCATCATTACAGCCAACGATGGGGATCCTATTGGGTGAGAAGATGCCACCGGAGTTTTGACGAGGCCCTACAAAAGTTGTGTGCTAATATGTTGGCTCGCCAGCCTCGCCGACTCCATTTTTTTTTGTAGCTCTACCATTCTGGGGGATGGGCCCAGAGGAGGTACCTTGGCTGGGGTATCTTATTTTTCTTTCCCCTTTCTTATGTTGGGTTCGGCAGCAGTAGTAGGCCTTTGAATGATTGGTCCCTTCCAGGTGCTCTTGGGACACACCTGGGCAAAATAATTATGATTGGCCTCTAAAATGAGGTAGAAAACTCCCTTGATTGTTAAATCTTCTGGGGTGGCCCAATCCACCGGAGGGAGATCCAATTTATCTAATCCCTGCCCTTTATATGATGGGTCCTCCAGCAGCCTATCATCTGAAAAACCCTTTGGGAAATTCTGAAAGTCAAGTACCTTCATAAGTCCTTTGGACATCCATGAATGTTGGCGGGCCTGGAGATCAAAACTGTCTTGGCAATCTGCCCAAAAATCTTCAATGTCTGCTATATGTGGTGGGGAGGCCCAGGGAAGAACCAAAGCTATCTTTCCTAGTGGATCAAAACCTTTTCTGGTGTGGTTGAATTCAACCAACCCCAGACTCTTTAGCTCATTTTCTGCCTCTTTTGTTGCAACCAGACTGCAAGTATAGTTCCCACAAGAAATCGGGAAAGGGACATTGGTGACCTTCTTCACTGTGAAGAGGGTGTGCATCTCCAAAATCTGTCAGCAAAATTCTAAAAGAATGATTATATCCCCTCAATACCAGGGAAGAAGATAGGGTTTCTTGGAGAAGCCAGTCACCCTAATATACATGTTCTACTAGAATTGAATGAAATAATTTTTGTAGGTGCTCACCAAGCTCATCACCTCTTGCGATAACCGGTATCTAGAATCCCAAGTAAGTGTCAAAATGTTTTGGTAAATGAAGGCATCATTTACCCTGCAATAATTTGGGAAACTGAGTTCCCACTAGACCTAGGGATAATGATCCCATGGTGTCAACTGGCCAAACCCATTCCTGAGAATGCACGTTGTTTGTAAACACAGAAAAGCCAGCTTTTGTTGGGCCAGTGCCTATAGCACATAAGATGTCATGTGGAACTTTGAATTCTAGAGAATTCCTTTCAACTGTGAGTCCACATGGTTGGCTATGATAGCCGTCCAATAGAAGGTATAGTTGCGGGTGGTGATGCATTAGAGAAATTAGTACATCTATGCCAAGAAATCTCAGGCATGGGTTGTCTGACGATCTAACACAGAAATATAATGTCTGCCTAAATGGGCTCTTTGAAATCCCCGTGGGGAATTTGTAACTTCATCTTCTTATGGTCCCTCTTCAGAGACTTCAGCCACTGAGAGTTGAGATGTTTCTAGGAAAGGAGAGAAGCTCCTTTGAACTCCTCCAATGACTTGGCCCGAGTGAGAATAACGGATCCTTTGAATTGAGGAATCCCTAGCCCTAAAGTGAAAGTTCCTTTGTCTAGATTGACGATTATTGCTGGATAATGTAACAGTCAGGGATCAGCGAGCAAAATAGTCCGTGTAGGTGCATTTTAGAGTGTCTCCAGCTAGAGTATTAGCTCCGGTGATTGAACTGAGAAAGGAAAATTTTATGCCTTAATAATTCCAGAGGCAGCTAGGTGGATGTCCATATTATCTCCATCGGCCTTCAGTTTGTATATGGCTTGAACTAAGCCCTGCATTTCAGCCCAAATTCTGGGCTCTATGTTTGTTATTTACTATACTTTGGAGTCCACCTTGGATCCCACAAGAACGCCCTCCTTCTAGTATGTGTAGGTCAGTGGTAGCTTAGCCAGCATCTTTTTGGCCTTGGTTTTTGTGGCCGACCGAGTGGAGGTAGTAGGTAGCTCTGAGCTACCAAGAGGACTGATCACTTTAGACATCTTAATCAAACAATATGCAACCTGCAAGATCGGAGAACCATCAATACAAGATATAATAATAACTTTACAGATTCCAAGGAATTCATCACCATTTTGCACCTGCCCAAAAAGTGTTAGCATACATTAAAAACCCAGAGTATTAAGATAAACATGAGTCAGATTCTGGTAAACACCCCGAGGGGGCTCTGGGGGTTTGGACTAGATGAAAAAAATGGGATGAATGCCCAGGAGCCTCTCAACACCCAGAGTCTGGAAGAGTTAGCCGTTATCGATGTGACTAGTAGGGATCCGTACTGATCTGACATGGGTCATCACATGGCCACATCATAGGCGGCATAATGACATTAATGGTGACAAGTGGGAAGATGCGAGGGAAGTAAATGCCAAATTGGATGGGTATTTGAATTCCCAATTATGGGAAATTAATCCCTCCATTAAGATGACATGATAGAGGAGAGAGAAAGCCACCATGATTCAAACCAGTGAGGTGCCGAGTTTGAACCATGGCGACTACCTCTCATTGAGATCAAAAAAGTGGTTTGAGATGTGATGGAGCGCAGTGAGCTTGACAGGATAGAAGGATACATAGGGAATATACACCTTATGTATAGAAATTTAGAGCACAATGAGGGTCGAAGCACAACTTGTAGGCCGACCGCAAGACAAACGACATATACACTACTTACACAAATTTACATGATGTACATAATATACAGAGACCTCTAAAGCTATATTACAAAAATGTACATAATATACATTACATTACAACTACACAGAGGGTGGACACTCTCTAGTAGAGCCAACCCACCAACGGGAGGCAACAAAAAAGAAACCAGAGACAAAAATGACAGAGAGATGAAAACAAAAAAAAAGAAACAAACAAGAACCAGAAAACAAAAAACCAGAGAAGAAAAAAAATAAAATCCTACTTGGAAACATGAAGAATGTAGGGAAGATGAGCATGGGAGGCGCTTGGCAAAAAATTCACCTTCAAATGATCATGCACAAGCACTACAAATTGTTGTTCAATTAACCACTAAGCACAGGAGAAAAATGATGTTTAATCACCTTAATCACCTAGAAATTGCTCTAAATTCTCTAAGTGTTTTAATCACGGTAAATGTGAAAATGACAGGTAACTTCTATTTATACCCTTGGTTAAAAATAGGTTGCATTCTTTCCTCAAACTCTGGAACAAGAAAACTTCCAGACTCCAGGCCCGGGGATTCCATGCAACCATACCTCCTTGCAAAAGAAGGCATGATGGTAGAGAATCCTGGAGTCCAGAATCTGGCTCTCGAAAGAATAAAAAAACTCTGGGACCGGGTCCTAGAGACACAAGAAGACAAAGGAAAAATAAATACAACCCTCGCGGAAGCAAAGCCCAAAGGGAAAATAGAGAAAACAAAAGAAAACAAGGGAAAGAGCAAAAGCGAAAAAGGGGGACCCAACATTTTGCCTGCAAAATGCAGGGACAGGTATGTAGGGCATAAAAAATGGAGACTATTTGGGATGGATACCTTATTGTATTTGAGAACTTTAGAATCTCTGGTTAGAAAAACTAGAATAAATCTTTACCTGGAGTATTTTGTTTGCACAATGTGAGGCATCTGGGAAAATTGAGCCCATCATTGATTCAATCTTTCAACCTTTCTTCAGTTGTGAAGTGTGTGCTTTGAAAGAAAACCAAGTCGATGACCTATGGGAGGAATAGAGAGGGGGAACTAATAAAATCAAACCAAATTCATCATATCTTGCATGTCTCCCCCAGATACTGAAATTCTCCATCTCCATTTCTTTCTTCTCTTTCTTTTCTGGATGGGAAGGCGGTACTTCTTTCACCGTGAACCTTAAGCTTAGCTAATTTTAACGGTGGTACTTCTTTCACCTTGCCACCCACCTTTAAATTACCAAATAGAAGAGAAAGTTCTAGATCCAGGATATTTTTAATGATTTTCAGACTTGGTCAATCGATCAGTGCAAATGATCTATCCTTAGGGTGTCCGATTAATTGCTTCTTAGATTTTCCTTTAACTGATGTCTGGACTGTCAAGATTTAAATCCGATGAAGATAGCCCATAGCCTTTTACCATACTTACAAAATAAATCTGGGGCACGAAAAAATTCCACTATGCTAACAATAGATTCCAATTTCACCAGAATGCATAAGGTACAATTCCAAAGACTAGATGTTATGCAAAGCATACCGGTCTACAAAATGAAGGCAACACGCTAGGAACCCGAAAAGAAAAAGAAAATGAGAAGAAACCAAAAGAAAAAAAAAACACCAAAAAGGGGTGACCCCAGAGGGTGGCCAATGAGAACTATTTATAAGGTGTTCCAAATGGAGCATCGGGAAAGATATTTATAGTCAATAAATATACATATATTACAACTTTGGGCAAACTCACCACCTACCTTATTCGAAGTAATGTTTGAGAAACTACCCATTAATAGGCAATGGGGTGACTTCTCTAGTCATAGTGTTGAGGTGATAATTGTTTACCCTACAGATCTCATATATCAAGTATGCTCCAAGCCAGAGCCATTGAAACTTAGTGTTATTTCCTTTCTTCTCCCAGGCTTTGTCCCACAAGAGAACCAAGTCCGAAATATGAAAGGCTTATATTGGGCTCTTCTATCAAACCATCATTTTACTACTACTAGGTGACACACAAAATACTCAAGGGCTATGTCTCTTTGTTCTTCCATTTGTAACAAGTTCAAAAGTTGAACTTCCACGATGTTATCCCGGTTGCTGAATTCCTACATGAATTGTAAACCAGGATCTGTAAGTTGATGGGGAATATTGGATTCTCACCATAAACCAGATGGAATGGGGATGTCCCTAGGGCTTCCTTTATTTGGATATGATCCACCTATAGAGTGAATCTGATCTTTTGGTGTCAGTCCTGGGGTTCTATTCTAACATATGTTTGATCACCTTAAGTAGATTTTGATTGGTTGATTCGACAACACCATTTCCCTGGGGGTAATAGTTGCTAGAGAAATTCAAGGTGACCTTTCTATCATAGGTCCATTCGAGTATTTGCGCCAAAGAAAATGCCAGACCATTGTCACATACTATGGCAAAGGGCATTCCAAATCTTGTGACGATGTTTTCTTCTAGGAATTTTATAACTATGTCTATCATGTTATTTTTACAAGGAATCACTTCAGACCACTGGGTGCAATAATCGGTAGCAGTCAAATTATACCAGTGGTTGGAAGATGAGTTGAAGTTGATTTCCCTGATAAAGTCAAATGCCCATTGGGTGAAGGGCCTAGCTTCAAAGACTGGCTACAAAGGTACGACCGGGTTCCACTCATGATGTGCCACCGTTTGGCAAGTATGGCATCTCCTAACATGAGTGTAGACATATTTGAAGATACAGGGCCAATAGTACTCAGCCCAAAGGATCTGATGGGTAGTGGCATCAGTTGAGCCATGCCCGATTCCAAACTGCCCATGAAATTCATCAATTATTTTCTCAGCCTAGTCCCTGTCTATGCACCGGAGGTATACCCCTTCATAATTCTTGTGTAAAAGTGTTCCATTTTTTATCATGAAGTGCACACTTTTAAACCATAGGGTGCGACGTTTGTTTGGGGGGAGCCCCTTCGGGCATCTATTGTTCAACAATAAGTATACCAAGTCGGTATACCACATATCTTGAGTGATGGACTCCACTGTGTATGTTTGGCATTAAATATTGGGAGTCTTTTTCTACCATTTCTCTACATAGTCCCTGGCCTCGGACTATCTTCATGGGTTGCATTTCCAAATCATACTCTTAGAGGATGGCCATACATTTCCCCCTTCTTTCACCCAATTCACTCTGCAGGAGCAAAGACTTAACATCTTGGTCTGGGATGATAGCGTGCACTTTGCTCCAGACAATGTAATGCTAGAATTTATTCACAGCGTGAATGAGAGAAAAGGCCTACTTTTTCAAAGGAAAATACCAAACTTCAGTGTTCTTAAAGGGGGAGCTCATGAAATCTATTGTTCATTCTTCCCCTTCAACCTTTTGGGTTAAAACTGCCATGGCAGAAAGTGGTGAAGCAAAGGAATATATATAAAAAGGGAGGGAATAGTCTAGACTAGCCAAGACTGGTGCCTCCATAATCATTTGCTTAATCTAAGAGAACACCCACTTTACATCAGGACTCCACTCAATCTTTTTATCTTTCTTCATCATGTCATTGAGTGGTTTTACTATCTCATCAAATCCAGTGATGAACCGCCAGACAAAATTTATCTTCCCAAAGAAAGATTGATTTTCCTTCTTGCTACTGGGAATTTGTAGATTCAACGACACTTCAACTCTCTCAGGGTCAATGGAAATACCCTTCTTAGAGATGATATGCCTGAGTAGCTTCCCTTCAGTGACCCTGAATATACATTTCTTAGGGTTGAGGGATATTCTTTACTGGCGACATATCTCACAAATCTGGGTGAGGTGGGAAGAATTATCACGCCTATCCCAGGAAAAGATGGTCAAATCATCCATATAGATGATTATGCACCGATTCACTAGGCCTTCGAACACAATGTCCATAACCTTCTAAAATGTGGCCCCTATGGTGATCATGCCAAAGGGCATCCTCTGGTATGCAAACGTTCCCCACTTGGTGGTGAATGATGTTTTGTCTCTATCTTTGTACTTAACCATGTCTTGGTTATACTTGGAGTACCCATCTAGAAAGGACATCATCTGTGATCCATTCACGATTTTCAATACCTCATCCAACGAGGGGAGAGGGTGATTATCCTTCTTAGATGCCTTGTTTAAATTTCAAAAATCCACACAAAGGCAGATCTCATTGCTTTTCTTCCTCACAGGGATGAGGTTGGAAACCCACATAGTGTGCCAAATTGGAAAGATAATTTGGGCTGACATAAGTTTCTAGACCTCTTGATGGATTAGAGGCTCAATCAATGGGTTGACAAGTCTTTTATTTTTTTAGAAGGGATTAGCATCAGGTTTAAGTGGGATGGTATGGGTCATGATGGATGTGTCATAGGTCTTCAAATCCTCATACCCCCACGCAATTACATCAATGTATTCTTGGAGAACTGCAAGAATCTTCTCCTTCTCCTCAGGGGAGAAGGAGGTGCTAATGTGTACCAATTTTTCTTCACTGGCCCTCAGGATCTGAGTCAAAGATTCATTCTAGAACTACCATCCCCTTAGGGATGGTGTTGGCTGGTAAGTCTATGATCCCATCATCTTCTTCACCTTGTCTAGTATCATCGTGATCTCTTTCTTCCACTATTTGGTCCTCAAAAACACCAACATTAGCCATGAAGGCCAGAATATGTTGATCATCTTCAAAAATCTGAAAGTGGGTGACATTGTCTAGGATGGATGGGGTGGGGATCATCTCAACGGAGAATTTCTGGAGCTGGGATCCAACCATTGGCTCAAGAGTGTTGGAAGATATAGCAAGAGCATATGGAACATAGTTTCTTTTATGGGGAATAAGTTCAGTGCTGAAGGCATCAAAATCTTCGATGAGGATCTAGGCCCAGTTGTGATATGTGGCAATTCTTTTATCATGACAAGTGTATTGGCTCCGAACCTACTTAACAATTAATTCTAAATCACCCAGCACCTGGAGGCAAGTGATTCCCTTTCTTAATGCAAATAAAATCCCAAGGACCAAGGCTTCATACTCTATGACATTATTCATGCAGTTGAGCTGCAGCCTGTAAGATGCAAGGAAGGATTTCCCTCATGGTTTGATCAATTCCACTCTGGCCCCACAACCTTGTTTAGGCTGGCACCCGTCAAAATTAAGGGTCCACAAGTCATTGTTTGTTGTCTAGGGCTGGGAAGGTAGAGTGGCCTTTGGATTATTTTTGGGGAGGTTGGGAGGAGTTTCCTCTGGCTTTGATAGAACTTGGATGATGTTTTCCCCTGGAGAAGCTTGTGGCTTGGATTCCTAGACTGGCAGCATCATGGGGATACCGCTGGAATGATTGTTGGGTCTAGGCATATCCAAAAAGTGTTTCTTCTCCTGGAGGGCATTGATGTGTCAGGTAGCAGCAGAAAAATAGGGCTCACACTCTAGTTTTGAATGTTTCTGGTAATGCACCCGGCACCAGGTGTCAGACAAGAGTGTAGCAGGGGTCACTGCGGTACCTTGTGAGTTAACCTTACCCTTAACTTTTTGTCCAGGTCCTACGTTCTCTGAGAAACAATGGGATCTTCCCTGAGGTGAAATCAAAGGTCAAGATTTCTATGGGTCGGTACACCCCGGGGGAAGTCTCAGAGAAGAGGACTTCATTTACCCTTCTGACTTCGGTGAGGGCCTATTTCATCTGGGGCTCACTCTCTACCCAGATCTGGTTAGATTCTCCCTCCCAAGGGAGCCACAAGTGGGAAAAGTTGGTGGATAAATACTCATTGAGAGACTTAGACCAATTGCGACTTAGTAACATCCCATAGGTCTTTGGGATGTCAACTACGCTTACTATCCTAGGGTCTTGGATGAGCTGGATCCAGACGTTCTTCAACTCACCTACCATTTTTACAACAGTTTTGTCCAGCTGGACTACTGCACCGTTATATGCAGTAGGTTGAAATCTGAGCTTCTAGCATATGGATAAGGGCATAACGTTACCCGAAGCTCCAAAATATACCAAGAAATTGTAAAGGTGCTTCCCTTGTATGTTTAAGCCTAGTAAGAAGGGAGGATCCTCAGTGTTACCTCAGAAGATAGAAGCATTGGCATCATCAAAAGTGACAGTCTTGGGTGGATGACTAATAGCTTTTGAGTTTCCCAAGAACTTCAGAAGGGACTTCCTCTACTCAGGACAATTCAGAAAAACCTCCATCAAGGTCATGGAGGTGGTGGTGCATTCTAACACCTTTTTGATATCAAACCTCCCCCTGGGGTATTGTTGGCTTCCCTTAACCAGGTCCTTAGCTTGGTTAGAGCTAGACCCTTTCGGTGGGAAGGGGCAATCAGTTGTGTTATCCCAGGGAGGGGTGTCTTTGGGAGGCGTGGGCATGTAAATTGGTCCTTTAGAGTCTAAATTTAGGTGTTGTAGGGATTCTGTGGGTTGGTGAAGGCATTGACCTCGAAGGCCAAAATAGATTCATTAAAGAACCCCTATAGTTTGGGTCCTTCTTCATCTTCCTTTTCTTCTCCAAAGAAGACGGTCTCAAAGGCGAAGGCACCGTGAGTGGGCTCTTGAATGGAGGGTTTTAGGGGAGTAGGATTAGCAATTTGTTGTCTGTCTAGTTGGGAGATCATGATAACCTTCTCTAGCATGGAAAAATTCACCTTTGAGTGAGAGCCAGTATCGTGTAATCTACACCAGTTAGTCAGGGGCTGCATTTCTGTGACTGGCATGAAATGAGAAGGTCTAGCACCACCCTAATTGGTGTTTTGGTTTAAAGGAGGACCTCTGGTGTTAGCATTGTTATTTCATTATTGTTGGTTGGGATAAGGACCATTGTTGTAATTTCTCCCTCTAGCATTGGTATTTAGTTGGCCAGAGAAAATATTCCCTCTCTTGGAATTAGTGTTGCAGGGTGCAAGAGACCCTGCCTTTAGCTGCCCCATGTCCACAGTCAGTGAGGACAATAGTCACTAGAGGGATTCAACCTTGGCAGATATCTAGGTGTTCACATCATAATGTGGCAGTTTTTGTTGTTGGTTCTTGGGGAAGGCAGCAGCAGGTACCAAAGTTGAGGGTGGCAGTCCTCCAGCTACGGACGACTGGAAGAAAGGCACTCTGGAAGGTTGTGTCTGTGGTTGTTGTGTTTGCTGTGGTTGGTTCCAGGGAATGAATTCCAGACCTGGTATTGTCTGTACTTGTGATGGATATACGTACCAAGAATGTTGCTCTATCGGTGGTGGTGGGGGATTCATAGCCATCACAAGGGCACCCATTGCCTGATTGCGGTTGTATCCCCCAGTGTAAGAAGTTCTGTCAGGTATCATATTGAAAGGCATGCTCTATCCAATCCTACCCAGAGATTTATTAAGACCATGGGACAATGCCAAGGCTAGGTTGTAAACTTTCACCAGAGTATCCTGGTCAATGTGGAAGGTAGTTCTCCATAAGAGAGTGGCAACAAAAGGTTCCATTGTGTTCAGATATGTCTGGATAGTCACTTCCTGGGATGGGATGAAAGGACCCGTGCACTACTTCAAGGCATGTTGGAACTGATGGTTGAATGCAGCAAGGGGCTCATTCGGTTCCTTCCTAATGAAGATGAACTGGTTGTGGGACCATGTTGGGTCCACATGTATGCAAAAGGCTGCCAAGAAGGCATCCTCCATGTCTTGCCAAATTTTGATGGAGTTGGTGGGAAAGTTAAGGTACCAGTTTCGCTCATTCTATCCCAAGGATAGAGGGAACATCCAGGTCATAATATCTTGGTGTTGAATACAGTGTCGGTTCATGGCATCTTTGTATGCCTGTAGATGCTCTTCTGTAGTTCATGAGCCTAAGAGCTCATATCAAGGACAAATCTTTCTCGGGTGTGCAAGAAGATTGTTGGTTGTACCCAGAAATGTTCCCATCGGGGACCCATTGTTACCAAAGTATGCAGCCATTAGGGGTGTTAAATTTTGGCTAGACTGAGTGTTAATCCCCGAAGTTGTCTGGGAGACTTGGGTATTCTGAGATGTAGTAGATCCCCATACAATGGTGACTAGCTTGGCTTTTGGGGTCTATTTCTTTCGAGTGGGAGGCTCGAGTTCAACAAACCTTCTAGGATTAGGGGCTGATCTAAGGATTCTTTCAAATTGGGCTGGTGAAAATGATCCAATCCCACTAAAGGTCTGCTTCCTAAACTATGGCTTGGGGAACCCTTAGGCGGTGTAAAATCTAAATCTTCAGAAGGGAATGAGCTCATGCTCTCCTTCTAGTGCCAATTTCTTTTGATGGGGGTTTGTGACCAGGTCTGCCAATAGATGTAAGTTGTCACCGGGTACCGGGTTACCGACCAACTTTGCCTATAAAGGTTATCCAGAGAAATGAGATTCTTTGGTCCTTCAAGCACCTTAGAGTCAGGTCTCGATAGTGCAAGAGCTAAGTTGGGCATTGTGATTGTTTTGTTTGGGGGGATAGCTTGTTTTCTTCACTCGTCTTCTCTAGGGATTTAGGTAAGTGGGGTTTCCTTCAAGCCCTCATTATATTAACCAAATAAACTTCAAAAGATAGGCTAGGGTTAGAATTATTCCATCTACCTACAGTCATGCAAATGTATTCAAAACATCAACCATGCTCTAACATGCTACACTAAAATAATAAATACACACAGAACCATTAGTTCACATATATCCAATAGCGAGGGAAAAGGAGGTTGTTAATCTACTTAAAATATTAGAGCAAGGGACATAAGAAATATATAGCATGAAAGAATATCAACTCTGAGATCAAGAGACCAACAACAGCATTGCTAGAATCCTTCCTTCTTCATTAATGGTTTTCCAGCATCACTAGTGAGTACATCAACAATGGCTCCAAGGGAGCATCTATCTACTGAACTGCTAAAAAACTAAGGAGCATTAAGCTCTATAACAACTAGAAATGAAACTGAAATGCTCTAGCTATGGACTGCAAATCCATCAATTTCACCAACCCTTGGAATGAGGTCAGACTTGTTACTTATACACAAATTGTCCCTAATCTTAACCTAACTTATCTTTACACTCAACCAACAGAATACAATTTTTGGTGTCCGGTACTACCTGCACCACTTTACAAGAACCTCAAGAAGAGAAGAGGTCTGACATGTCAGAAGAATGAGACAAGAAAGGAGGTATGGAAGAATCAGACTCAAGAAGAAAGCCAGAGGGAGAATAGAAGAAATTTGATCCCCAGGGGATCGAGGTTACATGCCTCATTAATGAAAAAGTGGATCACTATCTCTGATGCACCAGGTGTTATATTGGAATGATGCCTTGGGAAGACCACCTGTCAGAATCACCTTTCGAGCTAACGTGCCTTGCTGGAGTCACATACTTTTTGACATCCTTATTAACTGTCTAACAATGACCGGTTGGCTCCAGGGAACCTCGACGCGGGTCATCAAAAGAATACAAAAATGTGGATCTAGAACTCTGGGATCCGGGAGCTTAGACTCAAAGAATAAAGAATACACAATATGCACAGCCAATGGAATTCTCTAGACTTTAGAGAACCTTATTTTTCCTTACTATTTTTTAATGCTTCCAAAACTTGGCTTATGCCATCTTTGTCTATATCCTTGACATTTTCCCATCGGTCGTGGACAACCTCCAGCTTCTCTTTGACTTCTCCAGCCCCGTCCTAGAATTTGCTTACCATTTTCATGACATCATGTGACCGGATCATCATCTTAGATAACCTTGATAACCTTCCCCATTAAAATTCCCTGACAGACTGATATAGGGACTCCATCCATTCATCATATTTGTTGAGGACATAGTCCTCCAAGGTGCATGTCCTGGTGGTGAAGGGGTCACCTTGTGACAGCCCTACCAAAAATGCCTAGAATAGGCCCAAAGGATATCGGGCCACGGTCACCTTCTCTTTTAAGGCCTTAACCAGTTCCTTGCATACCTTGATTTTGAGGCCAAGTCTGGAGTACTGGGCCTGGAGAGAATCATATGATTCATCTCCCAAAATCCCTACTTCTATGATGATTTCTTCTTTGGTGTTAAAAACTTCCTCCAACTCGGCCTTCCATTTTTCGTACTTCTCCAAGTCCTGCTCCCATACAATAGCAGAGGCATTCTACTAACTAAGGAGAATATAGATCTGATATGGATCTAGGAGTGACACCACTAAAAATTTCCTTATGGCAGCTATCTACTCGGTCACCCACTCGTCCACAGCTTGGACCTTCTTCTTCATGGCCCTTAAAGAATCCATATCACCCTATGCAAGCGGTAATCTAGAGGTAGAAGCTTCTGGGAAGACCTCGGCTAGGGGCTTTGTAAGTTCGGCCAGAAGTGCGAGGAGATTTGCGTTGGTTTCTCTTTCCTCCTTTAACTTTTGGGTTTGTTTATTATATCAAGTCTCTATTACTTTGGTGGCCTCCTTTAGCAAGTCCAACTCGCCCTGCTTAACTCTCCTCCCCGATGCCACCTCTGTAATAGTATAATCCTTAAGCCTTATAGCCACTGCATCTACATCTAGGGGAGGTGTTGCGATTGCCACAATTATACTTCTTATTGGGCTGGTCTGGAGGATATGGACTATTTGAGCCTTCTTAGGCTTCTTGGCCTCGGTATTTCAGGCCATCATTTTGGCCAGGGAGAGCGGGACACCTGTTGCTACCACCGGGACTTTTCTCTTCCTTGATTCTACCAGCCATTGGGACGGCTGGGGCGGCTTCACTATTAAGACTTGGGAATTTGGATTCCCTTCAGAATCTGGTAGTGTATTCTTGAGATCAACATTGTCATCGGGCTCTTTCTCTTTTTTCTATTCTTGTTCTTTTCCCTACTCTTTGAAAGCCTCAATATTCTCCACCGTGTTGGCATCCTCTTTTATGATATCTAGGGCTTCTTCTCTACTGGTATCAATATCACTTGTATCCCTGGGGCTTTTCGGGTCCTTCTCATCATCAGTTGATTCAGCATTTATATTCTCAGGGATTCCCCCGTTATTTTTTGACTGTTGTTCTTCGGCCTCATTAGCTTCATCTGCTGGAACATCTTCCTCCACTAGGATATCTTATGGAGGTGGGTGGGGTCTCTGGAAAAAATTTAATAATGTGGTCACCTTTACTACCTCACCAAACATACTCTAAGGCAACTAGTCATCCAGAGTAACCGAAGGCATTTGGAGCATGATGATTGGGGGTATAGTTGATCCCATGGGTCAAGTTTCCTCAATCATCGATTGCTCATCTATAGTTGGCCTTGGTTCATGCTTGGTCTCTTGGACCGATGTTTTCTCCCATTCGAGACCCATTTTTGTTTCCTCCCAAACTTCCTGCTCTGCGGAGATATCCTCTTTCTCCTGGGCGATGATCTCTTCCACCGCGTGATCTATATCCTCATGAAGGTTCATGAGCTCATCTGCCCTAAAGACATCATCAAAATCATCATGTGGGGGAGAGGAATCTAAAACATTCTCAAGTTTGGGGGAATCTTAACTAAAATCAACCAGAGGCAGGTTAGGCATACCGTGGCTGATGGCTGCGCTTGGAGTGGGGGTCACCTTCTACTTCTTCTTCCTCAGTAATGGGGCCCCGGTATCTAAAATACTTGTAGACTCTACCTCAGCGAGAGTCTGCTTGCTCATCATAACGGCCAATGATGGGAATCTCATTAGATGAGAAGATGCCACCAGAGCTATGAGGAGGCCCTATGAAAGTTGTCTGCTAATTTTTTGGCTCACCAGCCTCGCTGACTCCATTTGTTTTTGTCACTGTACCATTATGGGGGCCGGGCTCAGAGGAGATACCTTGGCTGGGGTATCTTATTTTTCTTTCCCCTTTCTTGTGCTAGTTCCAGCGGTAGCAATGGGCCTTCAAACGATTGGCCCCTTCCGGGTGCTCTTGGGACACACCTGGGCAAAATAATTATGACTAGCCTCTAAAATGGGGTGGCATACTCCCTGGATTGTTAAATCTTCTAGGGTGACCCAATACACCAAAGGGAGATCCAATTTATCTAATCCATGCCCTTTATATGATGGGTCCTCCAGCAGCCCGTCATCTGAAAAACCCTTCGGGAAATTTTGAAGGTCAAGTACCTTCATAAGTCTGTTGAACATCTGCAAATGTTGGAGGACCCAGAGATCAAAACTATCTTGGCAATCTACCCAAAAATCTTCAATGTCTGCTATATGTGGTGGGGAGGCCCAGGGAAGTGCCAAAGCTATCTTTCCTAGCGAATCAAAACCTTTTCTGGTGTGGTCAAATTTGACCAACCCTAGACTCTTTAGCTCATTATCTGCCTCTTTTGTTGTGGTCAGACTGCAAGTATAGTTCCCACAAGAAATCAGGAATGGGACATTGGTGACCTTCTTCACTTTGAAGAGGGCGTGCATCTCCAAAATCTATCAGCATAATTCTAAAAGAATGATTCTATCCCCACAATACTGGGGAAGAAGATAGGGTTTCCCGGAGAAGCCTGTCACCCTAATTTATGTGTATTGTTGGAATTGAATGAAATAATTTTTGTAGGTGCTCACCAGGTTCATCGCCTCTTGCGATAACTGGTATCCAGAATCTCGAGTAAGTGTCAAAATGTTTTGGTAAATGAAGGCATCATTTACCCTACAAAAATTTGGAAAACTGAGTTCCCACTAGACCTAGGGATAATGATCCCACAACGTCACCTGGCCCAGCCCATTCCCAAGAACACCCACGTTTGTAAACCCAGAAAATCCAGTCTTTGTTGGGCTAGTGCCCATAGTACATAAGATGTCATGTGGAACTTTGAATTCTAGAGAATGTCTTTCAACTACAAGTCCACATGGTTGGCTATGATAGCCGCCCAATTGAAGGTCTAGTTGTGGGTGGTGATGCAGTAGAGAAAGTAGTACATCCATGCCAAGAAATCCTGGGCATAGGGTTGTCTGAAGTTTCGACACAGAAATATAATGCCCGCCTAAATGGGCTCTTTGAAATCCCCGTGGGGAATCTCCAAATTCATCTTCTTATGGTCCCTCTTTGGAGACTTCAGCCACTGAGAGTTGAGATGTTTCCAGGAAAGGAGAGAAGCTCCTTCGAACTCCTCCAATGAATTGACCTGGGTGAGAACAATGGATCCTTTGAATTGAGGAATCCCCAGCACTGAAGCGAAAGTTGTTGCATCCAGATTGACGATTGTCACTAGATAATGTAACGGTCGGGGATCAGAAAGTAGAATAGTCTGAGTAGGTCCATTGTAGAGTGTCTCTAGCTAGATTATTATCTCCAGTGATTTCACCAAGAAAGGAAAATTTGCCACCTTAATAATTCTAGAGGCGGCCAAGTGGATGGCCATATTATCTCCATCGGCCTTCAGTTTGTATATGGCTTGAACTAAGCCCTGCATTTCAGCCCAAATTCTGGGCTCTGTGTCTGTTATTTGTTGTACTTTGGATTCCACCTTGGACCCCATGAGAATGCACTCCTTCAGGTATTTCGAGGTCAATGGAAGCTTAGCCAGCATCTTTTCAGCCTTGGTTTTTATGGCCGCCCGAGTGGAGGTAGTAGGCAACTCTAGGCTATCAGGAGGAGTGATCACTTCAGACATCTTGATCAAACAATCTGCAACCTGCAAGGCTGGAGAATTGTCAATACATGATATAATCATAACTTTACAGATCCTAGGGAATTCATCACCATTTTGCACCTACCCAAAAAGTGTTAGCATACATCAAAATCCCAGAGTATTAAGATAAAAATGAATCAGATTCTGGTAAACATCCCGGGGGGGCTCCAAGGTTTTGGACTAGGTGAAAAAAATGGGATGAAGGCCCAGGAGCCTCTTAGCACTCAGAGTCTAGAAGAGTTATCCATTATCGATGTGATTAATAGGGAGCCGTACTGAGATGACATGGGTCGTCATGTGGCCACGTGATAGGTGGCATAATGACATTAATGGTGACAAGTGGGTAGACACAAGGGAAGTAAATGCCAAATGGGATGGGGATTTGAATGCTTTCTCATGGGAAATTAATCCTGCCATTAAGATGACACAACAGAGGAGAGAGAAAGTTGCAATGATTCAAACCAGCGAGGTGTCGAGTTCAAACCATGGTGACTACCTCTTTTCAAGCTCGACAGAGTGGTTTGAGACGTGATGGAGTGCGGCGAGATCAACAAGATAGAAGGACACATAGGGAATATACACCTAATGTACAGAAATTTAGAGCATAATGAGGGTCGAAGCACAACTCGCAGGCTGACTCCAAGACAAATGACATATACACTACTTACACAAATTTACATGATGTAAATAATATACAGAGACCTCTAAAGCTATATTACAACAATGTACAGAATATACATTATATTGCAACTACACAGAGGGTGGATACCCTCTAGCAGAGCTAACCCACCAACGGGAGGCAAAAAAAACAAAACCAGAGAGGAAAACGACAGAGAGGCAAAAAAACAAAAAAAAAAAAAACAAGAACCAGAAAATAGAAAACCAGAGAAGAAAAAAAACTGAAAGCCTACCTAGAAACATGAAGAATGCAGGGAAGAGGAGCATGGGAGGTGCTCGGCAACAAATTTACCTTTGAACGATCACACACAAGCACCACAAATTATTGTTCAATTAACCACTAAGCACAGGAGAAAAAATTTGTTTAATCGCCTAGAAATCGCTTTGAATGCTCTAAGTGTTTTAATCACGGTAAATGTGAAAATGACAGGTAACTTCTATTTATACCCTTGGGGTAAAAATAGGTTGCATTCTTTCCACAAAATCTGGAACAAGGAAACTTCCATACTCCAGGTTCGGGGATTCCATGCAACCATACCTCCTTGCAAAAGAAGGCATGATGGCAGAGAATCCCAGACTCCAGAATCTGACTCTCAAAAGAACAAAAAAACTTCGGGATCGGGTCCCAGAGACACAAGAAGACAAAAGAAAAAGAAAGACAACCCTTGCGGAAGCAAAGCCCGTAGGGAAAATAGAGAAAACAAAGGAAAACAAGGGAAAAAACAAAAGCAAAAAAGGGGGACCCAACATTTTGCCTGCAAAATGTAGGGACGGGTATGCAGGGCATAACAAGACCTTTGCCCTTAATATCAAAAAAGGGGGAAAATGATGATATGTATTCATTCATTCACATGGGAAAATGGCAGATATATATATATATGTATATTCATATGGGAAAATGATAGTATGAGTACAAAGGAGAAAATGATGAAAATGATATGTATAAGGAAAGACATCATATGTACAGATATACCGGCATATACATAGGGGGAGTCATTAAATGACTAAGGATTATATATATTGTATATACTTAACATTTTGTTAGTATTTTGCACATATCAATTTTTGATACTAATGTCAAAGGGGGAGATTGATGACATTAATTTTCCATTAGTATACAAACAACACTTTCGGTATGCATACACTAAAAGACAGGACTGAGCAAACTGAAGATCAGAAACAAGAAATCACCAAAAATGACTAAGTGCAAAGAAGATCGACAACACATCTTAGTGCGTAAATCAAAAATAAAATGACAGAAGGATAAAGTGGAATCTGACAGAGGACACTGATATGCAAGATACAGTGTAGACTGATGAAATAGTTTAGAGAGAAAATGATAGACAAAACTGAAGGACAGTCAAGCATGACCGACAAACAGAACTGAAAGTCAGTTGCATCCAGCAAAAAATGGATCTGACTTCCACGTCAGATAAAGCAAGTGTATTCTATTTATAGGATATTTAATTATTTTAAATCTATTTATTTAGGGACAAGATACATGAATGCAATTTTTTTAATCAGTCTAACTGATTTAAAACACATAGAATAGGAGATCTAGGTACAAGTTGTAAACCTAATCTTAGAGTTAACATTGTTTTTATCAAAACTCGATGAAGTCAATCCATCTATAAATAGATGATGCAATCATTCATTATGATGGATGAATATATTATGTGAAGAGAGAGGAGACCATGAATGAATCAAACGAGCACATCTATGGATCAGATTGAGAGTTTCAAGAACAGGGACAACAAAAGGCAAATTTGGTTAGCAAGAACCATGAACAGAGCATACCGATAATCAGAGGTATTCATCAATCACAATTAGGTGATAATATTTTTATGTAAACTAAATTGGATCTTTATCAACAATAGGATATTGCATTTACTGGGTCAATTTGTAATTTTCTATCATTCTAACAAGTGGAGAGAAGTGTATTAAAAATCCTTTCAAGGAAGGTTGATTTAATAGTCCAACAACAAATCTATTAACCGAGTGCACACTCAATAGTGTTGCTAAATTTCTTAATAGAGTAGACTTTAACAGGTCTCCACTGATACTCCTAACATGGTAGATCATCAGAAGTCATCAAATTGTAAGCCTTAATAGACCCCTTCAAATCTGCAGATAGTGAATATTTTGTGGGTGCCATTCCCACCGCATTTTTTACTTCCTCATAGGATTTTGCTACGATATCATATCTTGTGTTATGTGTCAAATTACTTTCATGAATGTTTCTATGAATGCTCACATGTATGTTAATGTTATTATTTTATATAAGTCACATCAAGATAGTTTAAGTCAGATTGAATGGATATACAATTGATTACAAAGGTTAATTGCTAAAAGGTTACCAAAAGTTTTAGAGGTACTGATTCATCCCTCCCCTCTCAGTACATACTTCCCATTAATCCCAAAAAAAGGTGGTGTAGGTTTCATAACTCATGTTAATCCTTTACCATCCTCATCTCAACCAAAACCTCCTCTTGATATTCATTTTCCAACTCCATCTAAGGATATATCACCTTTTGATGACTGCTTAGCCTTGGCCAAAAGAATCTATTGGAGTATCAAATATAATTCTAAAAGAATATTTCCTCGTAAGAATTTTCCAAAAAATTGGAAACCTATTAATGGTATTTTTTGTATTTCTTTCATCATTCCAACAAGAATTCTCCTTGTGATTGTGTTGGGTTTAGACAATTTTTTCATGAATTAGCTGATAGATGTATTATTCATTTAACGCAGATCTTTTACATTTCCTCCATATGAAAGAAATACCTTAGCATCTTCTTTTTGTATTATGTTTCTTTCCATTATGTAAACCCCTTTGCGTAATGAGCTTGAGGGAATTATAATAGGAATTCCCTATTGGGATTAATGGGAAGTAGTATTGAGAGGGGAGGGGTGAATCAGTACCTCTAAAACTTTTAACACTTTTCACCTTTCTTCATTAGCAATCAATCTTTATTGTACTACTGACCATATCTGATGTTCTTTCTTATGCATATAATATTAATTCATAATCTTAATTGTATGCAACATTCATAGAAACATTCATGAAAGTAATAGACACATAATACAAGATATGATATCATATAAAACTCCTGTTAAGAAGTAAAAATTGAGGTGGGGATGGCACCCACAAAACTTCACTATCTACAGAATGGAAGGGAGTCGGTTAAGGCTTATAATTTGATCACTTATGATGATCTAACCTATTAGGATTATTAATGTGGAGACCTATTAGGATCTACTATGTTAAGAGCTTTAGCAACAGTGATGTAGTGTGCACTCAGTTAAGAGATTTACAATAGGATTGTTAAATCCACCTTCCTTGAAAGGATTTATTAAGTGTACCCCACTTGTTAGAATGTGTACAATATGTATGACCTAACTGTATGCAATCTATAATTTATGATTACATATCCATTAAAGCTTACAGTATATGAATATCACCTATAGTGATTGATTAATACATTTTCCTACTCGTTGGTAGCCTTGGTTCTTGTTCATGAAAACTGATTTGATCTTTGTCTGTACTGCTGCATGAATTCTCTTGTCTGATCCTTAGATGCTCTCAGTAGATACAATCATCATCGAACAACATGTTAATAATTGATTGAGCATCTATTTATACAAGTTCTTTGACCTATTTTAGAATCATGCATTACAATGTTAACTCTAGATCCAAGGTATACAACTTGACCTTGATCCTTTAGTTTGCATGTTTTAAATCAATTAAACTGATATAAAAAAATTTACATTGCTTTTCCCTCACATAATGGTTTTAAAACAAATCAAGAAGCTAAATATAAAACTTCAGTGATTTATCTGACGTGGAAAGTTAGATCCACTTTTTGCGGGATTTAACTGACTGTCGGTTCTTGATCGTTTGTGTGAACTGAAAGTCTATCAGTGTTCCTTCTTTGAACTGATCTTTAGGTTCCACTCTTGACTTTTTTTTCAGGTTGCACTGTTGGTTACTCATCAAGTTCCTTTGTCATTTTTGTCATTGGGTAACACTGAATAGTGTTGCGTCAGGATGCTTTATACTTGGCAATATTGGTAACCTTATCTTCGGGTAGTGTTGTGTACTGTTTGTCAGTGTAGTGTAAACTGATGGTGTTTATCATGTTTTAACTTGCATATACTAATGGAAAAATATAATTTCTTCAATCTCCCCCTTTGACATTAGTATCAAAAACTGATATGTGCACAATACTAAAGTGTTTAGTGTGTACACCATGTATATATCCTTGTCATTATATGACTCCCCCTAACTGTATGCATCAGTGTAGTATAAGTATATGTACAATATGTATACTTTCCTTTGTACTATACATTCTCCTTTTTGTTCTTTCCTCATTCTAATGACTAACTATACATATCATTTCCCCCTTTTACTGACTGACTATACATATCATTTCCCCCTTTTTTGATAATCATGACAAAAATGTACAACTTATAAATTGTCAAAAATGTGACCAAAATGTGCAACTTATAGAGTGTCAAGAATGTGGGAGTGACTACTCTTGGTATCTTCTATCATTTTCTCCCATTTTTCTTTGAGAAGTTCTAGTTCCGTGTGTTCTAGTTCAATCCTAGCATACATATCATAAATTTTGTCTAGGACAGACATTTCTGGGGTGGAAATAAGTGTTCTTGCCTCTGTCACATGTTGTTGCAGTAATGTGAGAGTTGGAAAAAGTTGAGCTTGTAGCTCATTCACCTCATCTCTGAATTTTATTTCTACAATATGTATATCTTGTCTCAGCTTCCTAGCTTGCTTGAGCTAGTCTTGGTGCAATTTGATTGCATCTTCATTCTTTGTTAGACCTTGTGCACTAGCTTGAAGATCAGCATCAATTTGTGATATCTTGTTGGTATACTCCTTTGTAAGTTGATCTAACATGCACAATTTATGAATTAAGGCTATAGCTTCTGAAATTATTGGGTCTAATGTGCTTACCAGTTCAGATAGCTTCACCTTTTGCAATGCCACTTCTTGGCTTATCTTCTCTGCTAGCTTGAATTCATATTTCTTCTCAATTCTAGCTTCCATAGCCTTCTCAGCATCTATATTTTGAGATGTGATAGCATCGGTGAGAACTAATAATTGATCAAGCATGGGAGTTGTTTGATCAACATCTATATCAGGTACAATTTCCTAAAGGATTCCTTTTGCAAATTCAAGTACCTTTGATTCTTTTGCGGCTTTTCTCATCTTCTCCTGGATAGCTTTCCTCTCACAAAGTCTAGCATACTTTGTCAACTTAGTAGGATCCAATGTTCTAGGATCACATACTGAATCTCAATTATTTCATCCAGAGTGACTGGATTATTGTTCTTGCTCTTCTTCTTCCTTGAGATTTGTGTAGAACCATATGTATGGACTACCATTTCTAGTTCATTTATTTTCTCTGAGGTTCTCTATGAAGAATTTGTAGATGAAACCTCTTGTGCCTTCTTCTTGGGTTCACCTATCAGTTATGTGAAGACGTCTCTTCATCAACCTTGGGTGTTTCACCAGATTTTTCTTCTATTTTTTTTTGTGGTTCATTTGTCTTTTCTTCTTCACTATTTTCCTTCTTCTGATCCTCTTCTACTTGTTTTTGTCCTTCTTTATTCTGATCAGTAGAATTTTTTTGTTGATCATCGGTAGCAGCTTGTTTTGTAGTTGTATCTTTTGATTCATTTGTTGTATCCTTTGTTTCTAAATCACCCTTGTCTTCGGGTATGATTGTATCTGTTGTAGTAGATTCTTCATTTCCTTCTAGCAGATTGATAATTGTTATCAATACTGGCATATTATTCTGTGTGCCCCCCTGTGCTGCATCTAGAGTTGTGTCCTACTCGTCGGTTTGAGCTTGTTGAGCAGTGACATCTTCATCCTTTTGGATTTGTTCTGCAGGGTCCACAACTGTTATGTCAATGATGGAAGTGTCTAGCCATGTCTCATCAGCAACATCCATGTCCTTATTTCCTTGTGTCTCCAATGCTTGTTTCTTTTCTTGATCCTTAAGAGATATGAATATTACATCATCTTGTTTTTGTGGATACTTATCAAAATCATAGTGAGTGATATCTTGAATGTCAAGATCATTCATGACTTTATCTAAGTCAATGGGCTTAGTATCTTCAATATTATCCAAAGCAATGTGCTCTAGACTTGCTTTATCTTTCTTCTCCTCTCTATGAGGTGTCTCAGTGAGAAGTAACTGATTCTCACAACTTATTGATTCTGCAAGTAGATTAAGAATTTGTCTCCATTTAGCATCTATCATGTTTTCCAACTCTAAGAACTTATCATGTAGCACCTTGTAGGCTCTTATCTTTGCCACAAATTTATTTGAATTCTTTTTCATCATTTCTTTTATTTCTTCCATTTTGGATTCGGGAGGCATTAGTGTTACAAGTATCCTCTCCCTGTTTTCCTTTTTTGTGTGCAAAGCATAAGACCATCGTGCTGATATTATGTCACTCAATTCTTTGTTAATTTTGCTAGAAAATTCAACTGGTACATGTTTGAAGTTGACCATAGCCCTGATTATTGCATCTTCTATTTTATTTTTGTCCTCAGGCTCCATCTTTACCCATTGTCTGATTTTCCTATCAGTCATGGAACCTGTTGTAACAATTGAATCAACAGTCTTATCAATTGTTCTCAAGGTTGAGCTTTTCTTTTCTACCTTGGGCTCATCCTATTTTGAATCTTTAATGTCAGTTTTGTTCCTGATGAGTTTTCTCCTCCTTTTGGTAGGTGTTTGCTTCTCTATTTTTTACTTCCTCTTATAGGTCCTCACTTGACCTTTCTTGAGAGGTGTAGTATCTTTCTTTGCAGTTTGGCTCCTTGTCCTCTGAGTTGTTGTGGTCCTTGGTTTCTTGGTTGGAGGTCGAGGCACATCAAACTCAGTGGCCTTAGAATCTGATGCTTGTTCATCTTTCTCTTCACCGATGGCACCCTGTTCCTTGGTGCCCTCTATTTTTTCTTTCTCCTCCTCATTAACCGACAACATCTTCTCAAGATTCTTCAACATTTTGTTTTTCTTGTTGACAATCTTCTTTATGACTAGGCCCATTTTTATCTTAGACCTTGTCTCTTCATATGTTCCAAGTCTTGGTTGCTTAATGTCAAATGGTTCATTCAACAGTGCATCAATTGCATTTGTTTCTTGACCTATGTTAATCTCATAATCAAGAGGTGGTAACCAGGTTGTCCTTGGTACAACTAGTTTAATGTGAGTAAAATTTATATCCACCATAAAACATATTTTATCCCTATGATTTTCAATCAATTGTTTAGGGATCCTCACTCTCTCCATCATATTTTCCTTGAATTCAAGGAAGTATTCAGTCATCACTGAATCAAAGTTGTCACCTAGTGACTTGATGAGGTCACTTATTTGCAATGTGATTGGCTTGGTGGTGTCCCGCTTAACTTTTCCAACTGAAGGAAAATATTCTTGAAAATAAAAGAATATACACATTATAAGTGAGCCAAACTTGCATGTGTTTGTCTTAACAGACCTGATTGTTGTCATATTCTCATCAAGTTTCTTCAGCATGATCTCACATAGATCCATTTTCATTCCTTTTGTGACAATCTTTTAAGTTATGCTTATTTCTATTGATGCTATGTTGTTTAGCCTGCTCACTTGAAAGATCTTGTACCCTATGGCACATGAACCAAACCTTAGTTCCTCTTTTGTGATGGTGTTCACCTTAATTCCTTGGTTATCCCATACAATATTGGTGAGTTTCTCAACTTCTCGTTGAGAGGGATGCTTGTGTGCTTTTGGTTTGTCAGTAATAGGGTAACTTGTTATAGCATGCAAAACATCCTTTGATATCTGCTTGGGTTCATCCAACCATAACTTCTAATCGTGCATTCTTCTTAGTACCAACCTATTCCAGTTAGTTTTGAAAACCCTTGGGAAATATAGGGCATTTGTTATCCCTTTTACTTGCAAGTACTTTTGTTATTCCTTTAGGTTCCCTTGATCATTACATAGCTTCTTATAAGCTTTATCTATCTCCAAATCACCAATCTCAGTGATCTTGCAGTGGATATATGACCTGACGTCTTCTATCAACCAAACCCTAGGTGGAATTTATGAAAATGCACCAAAATCATCAGGTTGCGATGCAATCTCTGGGCATATCTTGTATTTAGGTTCCACACAAGTGCTATTCTTGATCAACTTAACAGAATTCTTCTTATCACTCTTCAATTTTACTATGCTTGAAGTGGTTTCCATTATGTTTTGAATTTAGGGATTTTTCTAAAATAATAACAGAGTTCTTCGGTAGGCTCAGTACTTACTTTGATTTGTGTAGCTTGTAAGTGAACAGTTTGGAGTGTGTTGGATTGAGTCGATGATGCTCTTCTAAATGCTCTCTTTTTTATTTGCTTTTTCTCTACTTTGTTTGCTCAATTTACATGTGAAAAATGAAATGCTTTTGTTGAGTATTTATACACTTTTTCCCTAAGTCTATTATAAATGCTCAACAACTCATCAGGTCATGAAGACGGAGTTCGTCAGGTAAACTCTCAAGTAACATTGTCGGTGTTGATAGGATGCTTGGGATAGTTGTTAAGATTATTTCTTTCACTGATGGATTTTGGTGTAGTGTCAAGACAACATTGTAACTTTTCTTCCTTACCAACGGGGGTTACATTAGTAACTTAGCCTTTTTATGTGTTGACCGACAATTATCGGTAAGTGTAGACAGATCATCCTTGTATTTTCACCGATGATTTTTGGTATGTGTTTACCGATGGGTTTGTTTTCTCAAAATTGTAACAAGTAACATAATATGCATCTTTATTCATGTAGATTTTGACTATCTATCAATTTGTATAATGGAACTAATGAAAAATATGACTTGGTGTTGTGCATTTCCATACTTACTTGTTCATCTTTAGGCGGGGGTGGTTATGTCACCAGATCCATGGGATGAGGTGTCACCAACTGTATTTCTTTCTTCCTCAATGATTGAAGATTTCCTCCACATTTTCTTTCTCATTTTCTTTCTCATTTTCTTGATGTCTTCAATGGTGTTACCATTTGCAAAAGTGGCGGTCTATGTTATTCAATCTCTGCAGTCCTTCTTTAGATGTCCAACCTTATGACAGTGTAAACATGTCATTCTCAGGTTGGTCCACCCTGTAGACCTTTTGGTCTATGTTCTCATGCATTTTGCAGCAATGTGAACTTATCTACCACATTTTGTGTAGTTTATCCATGTATTGTAATCCCAAACATATGAATTATCGACTCTTCTCAATTTATAGGCAATTTCTTCATTTTTTGGGTTTCCATGCTTCAATTTTATTCTTCCTTCATTCAAGAGATGTGTGCGCATGCATTTTTCAGGTGGGACAATACTTGTCCATATAGGTTTCCTTCTTTGGTTCTTTCACATTTGATTTACATTCATATGCTTTGTGTCCTTTCTTGCTACATTTATAACAATGTCCTATGAATGTAAATGTAGATTTAGGAATATCTTTTTCTTTGCTCCTACAAACATTTGAGGTGTGGCCTTGCTTTCCACAGTGATTGCATGACAGCTTCCTTGGTCTAGGATTGGTGTAGGCATATTTTGGATTAGCTTCATTTGATGACTCTCCATGCTCGGTTTACCCTAGTCCAGTGTTGGTATTGGGTCTTCTTTGTGTGCTCAATAATTCATCCATCATTTTTGTACTCTCTCCAGCTCTCTTAATCATGTCAATATGTTGTTGAATTCTAACCTCATGCTTTATTTTTTCATTCTCTTCTCTTAGTTCACTGATAATTTGTATTCTATCAATAAGTTCCATATTCATTTTGTTTGCTTCTTGACTCATAAGAAAAATCTGATTAGTTACCTCATGGTGATGCTTTGTACGTCTTTGTATCTCAGACTCCTTTTCTTGTAGCTTTTCTATGATATTTCTTCTATCATAAATAGTTATTGTTCTCTCTTGTTCATCTTTCCTAGAATTTTTCATGACATCAATCATTCTTACCATCTATGTCTCTTGACCGATTTGCAGAGATTTGACTTGTCCAGCCAGATGTAGATTGATTTCAGTTAGGCTTGTGATGCTTTCTTTTGATGTATCTGATGCCTTGCTTGTATTTGATCCTGAAGACTCAAAGAAATATGGAATCTCTTCCTCATGATAATCTATATCATTACTGCGAGATGTCATGGTCTTTCTTTCATCTAGCAGTTGTCTCATGTTGATTCTAGCTTCTTTATACTGTTCATAGAACATCTAAATTTTAAGACTTTTATTCTCAATATTTTTATCAAGTTTGTACTTCTCCATTGTATGATCTTTTCTCTTAAGCCTTTAAGCTTTCCAAGAAGAGACTTAGCTCTAATACCAATTTTTGGGATTAATGGTAAGTAGTACTAAGAGGGGAGGGGTGAATTAGTATCTCTAAAACTTTTAACACTTTTCACCTTTCTTCATTAGCAATCAATCTTTATTGTATTACCGACCATATATGATGTTCTTTCTTATACATGTAATATTAATTCATAATCTTAATTGTATGTAATATTCATAGAAACATTCATGAAATTAATAGACACATAACACAAGATATGATATCGCATAAAACTCATGTTAGGAAGTAAAAACTGCGGTGGGGATGACACCCACAAAACTTCACTATCTACAGAATGGAAGGGAGTCGGTTAAGGCTTACAATTTGATCACTTCTGATGATCTACCCTATTAGGAGTATTAATGCAGAGACCTATTAGGATCTACTCTGTTAAGAGATTTAGCAACACTGATGTAGTGTGCACTCGATTAAGAGATTTACAATAGGATTGTTAAATCCACCTTCCTTGAAAGGATTTATTAAGTGTAGCCCACTTGTTATAATGTGTACAATATGTATGACCTAACTGTATGCAATCTATAATTTCTGATTAAAGATCAATTAAAGCTTACAGTATATGAATATTACCTATGGTGATTGATTAATACATTTTCTTGCTTGTCGGTAGCCTTGGTTCTTGTTCTTGAAAACTAATTTGATCTTTGTCTATACTACTGCATGAATTATCTTGTCTGATCCTTAGATTCTCTCAATGGCTAGAATCATCATCGGACAACATGTTCATAATTGATTGAGCATCTATTTATACAAGTTCTTTGACCTATTTTAGAATCACGCATTATAATGTTAACTCTAGATCCAAGGTATACAACTTGACCTTGATCCTTTAGTTTGCATGTTTTAAATCAGTTAAACTGATAAAAATAATAATAATTACATTTATTTTCCCTCACATAATGGTTTTAAAACAAATCAAGAAGATAAATATAAAACTTTAGTGATTTATCTGACGTGGAAAGTCAAATCCACTTTTTGTGGGATGTAACTGACTGTCGATTCTTGATCGTAGGTGTGAACTGAAAGTTTGTCGGTGTTCCTTCTTTGAATTGATCATCAGGTTCCCTTCATCTGTTGGGTTCCACTCTTGACTATTTCATCTGGTTGCAATGTTGATTACTCATCGGGTTCCTTTATCCTTTTTTTCATTAAGTAACACTGAATAGTGTTGTGTCGTGATGCTTTATACTTGGCAATATTGGTAACCTTGTCATCAAGTAGTGTTGTTCCTTGTCTATCAGTGTAGTGTAAACTGATGGTGTTTATCATGTTTTACCTTGCATATACTAATGGAAAAATATAATGTCTTCAGTCCCCTCTTCCTCTCTCACACTGGGGGCACAAGGTTGTCATCTCTTTCTTATTTTAGGGACCCATTTTCTCCCTTTGTTAGAAATGTTTATTTTATACAAGACATCCTTTCCAACATGCATTAGTCATTTTTACATAAGGATATTAACATCCCAAGTTGCAATCTTATGCTTTCTTGAGAGCGCATATTTTATACATGAGAAACCACTTGCAGAGCTTAATGTTTATTTCCTTTTCTCTTTTCCAATCCATCCAATATCCCTTGTGGTCTTGCATCTTTTATAGTATGATGTCCTCTCTTGAATGAATTTTTTGGATTGATACCTTATGCTTGGAAGTGTTCATTTATTATAAAATATCTAACACTTGGGATGGGTATTGAGTTTTTATTTCTATCTCCTCCTTCCATAAGATCAATTATCTCTTTGTTGATCATCTCTTTTGTACTTTTTTTTCCTCTAATGTATGGACTTATTGTTCATGATCTCTCTCCTTAATGATACGGATATCCTCCTTAGAATATATTCCCTACTTGGAAGTGCATATCTTGTATAAACGGGTTGATCACTAAGTTAACATAATGTGGCATCTCTCTTCCTCCTTCCTTTTCTTCATATCTTCATGGATTGGTATTATTTCTTGATGGTACATCCTTTTTGGCATGAAATACTTTTTTTGACGGAAGATCCTAACATTTTTTGTGTGTCTGTCACAAAATAATATTTTATGTATCTCTCCTTGATGAATTACTTACTTTATAATATGAAATGTTTTCTAGCATAAATATGTTTGTTTTACATTAGGAGTTATTTTTGGTTTGCAACATATTTTTATTTAAATTGTATATTTCTTATGAAGTAACTATCATTCAGGATGCATTGCATATTTTGTATTGCCTTCAAAATGGGGGGGCAAGGTTTCATGTATGTTATTTTCTCTATCTCTTCTCTAAGGATCTATTTTTCTCAATACAATGGAATTTGTTTATCATGTGACATTATTTTCTTATAAATAATTAATCATTTTGATTCGGGATTCTCTCTTATGTAAGAGGTGTACATCCTTGATCAAAACATCATCTTTATTTGAAAAACTATGTTCATTATAAATAATTTCCCTTACAATGCATTTCAAAGTTTGTCATCTTTCATCAAGAATCCCCTTTTCACCTAGAAAGAGGGGGTTAAATGGGCACATTCGTGTTCTCTTCCCCCTCTTTGTCTTGAAGATGCTATATTTGTTTAAGAACTACTCTTGAAGGTAGATATCTCGCAAACAAGATCTCTTCCTTTCAAGGGTCTCTTCCCACAAGAAAATATCTTTTCATGATTATCTATTTTCTTATCTCACAAGAGTCGCCCCTCTTGGCTAAGTTTATGACATACATTGTTGTTTTGAGCATATATTCTTGTTTTTGGAAGTAGGTATCCTTGTTTTTCTT
>MU224858.1:10007489-10043396 GCA_018584345.1 Thuja plicata
ATCCTTATAAAGGATGCCGAAACCCTAAAAGGGCAACTGCTAGGAAATAGAAACTTTCCTAAGACTAAAGAAACTGCCTAAGTGAAACTTAAGCACTAAAGAGCAATTACTAAAGATTACTCTAACAGAAATTTCCACACAAGAAGTTGTAAATCCATCTCTAAAAGACCTTGCAAAGGATGATGCTACTAACAGAAAAAAGGATATATTTACACATAATGCAATTGCTAAAGAAGCCCTAATCAGCGCCTTATTTGACAGTGAATTTTCTAAGATCAAGAAAATTGATAGAGCATATACCATATGGAATTATTTAGAAGATATCTTTGAAGGAGATATTCAAGCAAAGAATGCATGCAGGAAGACATGGAAAAATAAATACAACAGTCTTGAGATGTTACCTGAAGAGAACATTAGAGCTTACAATCAGAGGATAAATGAAGCAATCTCTGGAATCAGAAACAATGGTGGACAAATATCAGAAGAAGATATAATGGACAAGTTGCTAACTACTTTGACATCAGAATATGAAAACAAGATCAGTATTCTAGAGGAAACCATGCAATTCTCAAAAGACTTCAAGAGAGAGACCTTAATCAGAAAAATCTCTGCATTTGAGATATCAAGATTGAAGACTGAACCTAAAAGTGAAACAACTTTCAAAGCCTCAGTCCATGGTAAGAAATCCTTACACATCTCCAGTCATAATGAGAAAGAAGAAGTTAATGAAGAACTTGAATAAATCATTGCTATGATTTCTAGAAGAGAAAGGAAAGGAAAAGGAAAATGTGAAGGATAGCTTCCATTCAAATGTTTTTCATGTAACAAGATTGGTCACTTTCCATCTAAGTGTCCCATGAGAGTCAAGAAATTCAGATCTGATTACAAACCCAAATATAAGAAGGAATGCTATCATGCTGAAGAAGGTGTAATCGATGAAGATTTAGGAGAAGATGAAATTGGATTCGTTTCCCTTAGAGACATGGAAAGGTTTCTTGAGGAAATGGACATTGCAGATGAAAAGGAAGAACAAGAGCTAGCCCTAATCTCCAAAGAAGACATCAGAACTAATTGGATCATTGACAGTGGATGCTCTCATCATATGATAGGTGACAAAGATAGATTTGTTTAGTTATAAAAATACAAAGGTGGCATGGTTAGATTTGGAGATAACACTCCTAAACCTATCATAGGTAGAGGTTCTATCACTTTGGATGGAAAGAACAAGACAGGTGATGTTCTATATGTTGATGGATTACATCATAACTTGTTGAGTGTTGGACAACTACTTGACAAAGGTTATCATTTGGAGTTCAAAGAAAACAAGTGCATCATTAACAACAAGGATGGATACATGATTACATCAGGTTCCAAAACAAAAGGTAATGTTTTCAGCTCAATTCTGATGTAATTTGTTTTGTTGCAAAGGTGGATGACAGTTGGTTATGGCACAAGAGACTATGTCACATCAATTTTGATAATATAGTAAAGATCAGTAATGTCAAGGCAGTTAGAAACCTACCAAGTATTGCAAGACTAGTTAACACAGTATGCAAGGAATGTGTTATGGGTAAGCATGTAAGGAGTTCCTTTAGAAGCAAGCAAAATTCAGCTGAGAACAAATTGGACCTAGTGCATATAGATTTGTGTGGTCCTACTCAAACAAGATAATACTATGGAGAAAGGTCTTTCATTTTGTTTGTTGATGATTTTTCTAGGATGATATGGGTTGTGTTATTAAAGGAGAAGTCCGAAGCCTTTGAGAAGTTCAAAATATTCAAAGCTAAAGTTGAGAATGAATCCGGATTGAAACTGAAATGTCTGAGATCAGATAGAGGAGGAGAGTTCACCTTTGATCAGTTTTATGATTATTGTGAAGAATATGGTATTAAAAGATAGTTGAGTGCACCTAGAACCCCTCAGTAGAATGGGATTGTAGAAAGGAAGAACAAGATCATAATTGATACAACGCGCACTATGATGATTGAAGAAAAAGTTGCGCACACCTATTGGAGAGATGCAGTGAACACAACAGTATATACTATCAACAAAACTCAAATGAGGCTAGGCGCAGATAAGACATCCTATGAACTTTGGTTTGGTAATGTACCTATAGTAAAGTATTTCAAAATCTTTCACAACAAGTGCTACATCAAGAGAGATGATGGTGTTGGTAAGATTGATGCTAGAAGTGATGAAGGTATTTTCCTTGGTTATTATACTAAAAGAAAAGCATATAGATGTTTCAATTTGAGATTAAAGAAGATAACTGAAAACACGCATGTTAAAATTGATGAAAAGTTTATGGTTCAAGAGAGGTATTATGAGTATGCACCTATGATTGAAGATGAACCCAAACCTAGCAGCAAAGATACTATTATTGAAGAAATGTTTGATTGCATTGATGTCTCATGCAATGACCCTGAATCAAGTAGAGAAGAATCATATATTATAGAAGAAGAAGACACACCTAAGGTTCCAAAATTCACATCCAGATACCACTCTAAAGATGACATCATTGGAGATCAAAGCAGCAGTGTTTTGACTAGATCTAAAGCAAAAGGTCTATCAATGGATGAAGAGGTATGTTTACTTTCACAGATTGAACCTTTAAGTGTTGACGATGCTTGTAATGATTCTGATTGGAAGAATGCAATGAAAGAAGAATTAGATCATATAGTTAAAAATGATACATGGGAATTGGTCCCTAGACCCAGTGACAAAAATGTGATTGGAACAAAGTGGGTCTTCAGAAACAAGATGAATGAAGATGGTACAGTAGTAAGAAACAAAGAAAGATTGGTATGCAAGGGATATGTGTAGAGAGAAGGAATTGACTACATTGATACATTTGCCCCTGTGAGCAGACTAGAAGCCATTAAATTGTTTTGGCATATGCAACATTCAAAGACTTTAAAGTTTATCAAATGGATGTAAAATCAGCTTTTATGAATGGTGATTTGAATGAAGAAGTCTACATTGAACAACCTGAAGGATTTAGTATTTCAGATGAACCAGACATGGTACGTAAATTGAAGAAAGCACTCTATGGTCTTAAACAGGCCCCAAGAGCTTGGTATGAGAGACTTGATGGTTATCTTACCAAGATTGGATTCAAGAAAGGAGCAGCAGATTATAACCTATTCACAAGAGAAACACCTGATGGATTATTGTTAGTCACTATATTTTTTGATGACATTATCTTTGGGGGTAATGACAAGCTCAGTAAAGCATTTTCAAAAGAAATGAAGAATGAATTTGAAATGAGTATGATTGGTCCTATAAAATACTTTTTGGGACTGAATGTAAAGCAAACAGATAAAGGTATATTCATTAATCAATCTAAATATGTGAAGGCAATACTGAAAACTTTTCAGATGGATGATTGTAAGCCAGTGTGCACTCCCATGATAACTGGAAGCAAGCTTTCAAAAGATGATGACTCCACAGCAGTTGATTAGACATTGTACAAATCTATGATTGGTAAACTTATTTATCTAACTCAATCTAGACCTGACATATCTAATGTAGTTGGAATTTTTGGAAGATTTACAGTTGAACCCAAGAAAAATCACCTAATGGAAATCAAGAGGATATTAAAATATCTAAAGGGAACTATAGACTATGGTTTATGGTATCCAAAATTAGAGAATGTACAAATTCATGTGTATATAGATGTAGATTGGGTAGGTTGTATTGATGACAGGAAGAGCACTTCGGGAGGAGCAGTATTTCTTCGAAACAAGTTGGTTTCTTGGATAAGCAAGAAGTAGAACTGTATTTCTCAGTCAACAGCTGAAGCTGAATATGTTGCAGCAGCACTGGATTTTTCAACCATGGTTTGGATCAAGCAGATGGTTAAAGACTTTGGCATTCAGGTTGATTATCCTATTGTTATTCACTGTGACAATACTAGCACTATCAACATGTCCAAGAACCCTGTGATGCACGCAAAGACAAAACACATAGAGATCAAGTACTATTTCTTAAGAGAAAAGGTTGCAGACAAAGAAGTTAAATTGGACTATGTGAACACCAAAGAATAGTTGGCAGATATTTTCACAAAGCCCTTATCAAAGGATACTTTTGAGTATCTCAGGGAGAAGTTGGGAGTAATTCACTCTCCTAAGTCTATTTAGAAGAAGCAGCAAAGACATCAATCATTAAGTGACTGATGAATGGTTGACTACTCTACTTCTAGAGTAGTACATGTACCTAAAGGACTATGGTGCCCTTTGCCATTGATGTCAAAGGGGGATTATATGGTAAGGGAGAGTATGTACTAAGGGGGAGCATATACTCTGGGGGAGTATATACATGGAACAAAAACACAGGCAGAGGAACTGCAGTAGTTTAGAGTAATCTTTGATGAGGATATTGAAAAGATTGTAAAAGAAAGAGGACACCATGAACAGAGGATGTTTTTGATATCATATGTTGCCATCAATGTCAAAGGGGGAGATTATTGGAGATTTGATTCTGAGCAGTTGATTGATTGTATGTTTGTCATTGATGACAACATATAATACACAGTAGTAATTCTGTATGTACTTATCGAAATGATGATGTGAAGACTTGCATGGATAGATACATTTTTTTGACATGTTTATTATGTTATGTTCATACACACAGACCCAAATATGATTTTTCAGTAAAGTTATGCAATTTTGTTATTGGCAGTTACAGTTCTGGAGGTGTAACAGTTTAGGGCCGACCTATATAACGTGTTTCTTGAGTTGCGCATATCTTTTGTATATGCGTGTATATATTAATTATTAGTTATGATTTGATGATATTAATCCAAAGGTGCCAAATGTGTTTCAAGAAGATTGCAAAGTTAGAGCTAAATTGGTGAGGCCGCCTTAGTGAAGCGTCACATCTATTCGGTTTATACTTGCGCAGTTGTAATAATGCTTGCGTGCTTAGTAGAGCTGACAAGGATGTTATGAAGATTTGTCTTACAGGTCCCATGATCTCATACTTTGAGGAAGATACTTATATCAAGTCAAAGGTGACACGCTAAGTGTGAATTATACGAAAAGATAAGAAAGATGTATAGAGAAGATTATCAGAGTTGGTTCATTCATCAAGAGTCTATGTGAAGATGAAGAGAAAGATTGAAATACACTAGAAATAATCAAGACAAAAGGTCTACTCTATAGTTCATCATCAGATATAGTGCATATCTGTTATACAGAAGGTTGTAGCCTTCACTATCAAGCAGTGAGCTTTTGGACAGTGAGTCCACCACCCCTACCAGGGTTATTTGTAAAAGACTTCTAACAGCGTCTGACCCTTAACCAGGTCACTATACTTATTGCATTTTAATGTACAACTCCTAAAAAGGTTGAAATATCTTCTGATGGGGATTACTACAAACAAGTATAGTTTATTGTGGGTGCTAATTCCCACCGGGGTTTTTTACCATTTGGTTTCCCCGTAATCAAATTGTGTGTTGTGTACTATGTTATATGATTAAGAATTTACTTTGTTGTATTCTGAAGTTAAAGAAGTAAAGTTACTAATAACTAATTCACCCCCCCCCCCTCTCAATTATCCTTTAGGACTATTCTAACAACAAGTTCACTTCTTTCTTTGATGGGTATTGTTTCACGTGTCATCAATATGGACATAGAATAAGTGGTTGAAATTATATATCAAGGAGGTTTTCAAAGTTGCATTTTAGTTATTATCTTCCTAAAATGAATGGTCTAATATGTTACACATGCAATCCCTTTGGTCATTTTATGAGGAATTGCAAAACTAAGCCATTTTGAAATGATCATTCAAATACTAGTCTACAAGTTGATAAAGAAATTGATACTAAAGTAATTAAGAAATGGAGGACTAAGATTAATAAGACAATGTTTGTTCAAATGGATTTGAATTTTGAAGAAAAGGACTTGTGGATAATTGATAGTGGTTTTTCTAGACACATGACAGGTGATAAAACAAAGTTTCACAAATTGATTAACTACAAAGGTGGGGGTGTGAGTTTTGGTGATAATTCTTCAATGCAAATTAAAGGTTTAGGTTCTTTGTTGCTTAGTAAAAAAATTTATATTCATGATGTGTATTATGTTGAAGGATTAAAGTACAATCTTCTAAGTGTTAGTCAAATTTGTGATAATGGATATGAAGTTGTGTTTGATGATCGTGGTTGTCAAATCAAATTATATCAGGATGGTTGGTTGCATCAGGTAAAAGATCTAAAGGGAATGTATACAACTTAAAAGATATCACAAATGCTAACAATCATGAAGATGCTTGTCTTATGAGACAGGTGAATGCAAGTTGGTTATGGCACAAAAGGCTCGGGCACTTGAATTTTGATGACTTGGTAAAATTTAGTAAGCATCTTAAAGTAAGAGGCATGCCATGTATAAGTAAGCCAAAGAGTGTTATTTGTGAAGGGTGTCAACTTGGTAAACAAAGGCATCTTTCCATTCAAAGGAATATTTTTCTTTTAAACCATTGAAGTTAGTACATACTAATTTATGTGGTCCTAAAAGGACAATGACATTAAATGGTGAAAAATACTTCATGATTTTTATAGATGATTATACAAGAATGAAATGGGTAACTTTATTAAAGCATAGATCAAAGGCATTTAACAAGTTTAAGATTTTCAGGAAAATGGTTGAAAATGAGTCAGACATGAAGATTAAGTGCTTACGATCATATAAAGATGGTGAGTTTACTTCAGATGAATTTGTTGATTATTGTGAACAACATGGCATGAAAAGGAAATATGCAACATATAGGACACCTAAACAAAATGGAGTTGTTGAGAGAAAGAATCAAATAGTGAAAGAAATGACAAGGACAATGTTAGATGAATCTAAACTACCAAACATGTATTGGAAAGAAGAAGTTCACATACTAGTATACATTTTAAACATGTCACAACTAAGGATAAAAACTAAGTACACTCCTTATGATTTATGGTATGGACATCCTACTTCTGTTGAGTATTTAAGAATTTTTGGAAGTAGATGTTTCATTCAGAATTATGATGATAACATAGGAAGCTTTGATTCAAGATGTGATGAAGGAATATTTTTAGGATATTCTTCTCAAAGTAAATCTTACAAATTTTTTAATAAAAGGTTGAATAAACTTGTTGAAAGTGTACATGTGAAAGTGGATGAAGTTGTGCAGGATAAAAAGGAAATAAGAATGGATATTACTCTCCTCCAAGAAAATGATAATGACTTGAATAAATTAGATAATAAAGTTGGAGAAAGTGAAGAAGAGACAAAAGATCAAATAGAGACACCAGAACCAATAGATACAAATTCTACATGAACAAGATTCAAGAAATATCATCCTCAAGAATAGATTATAGGAGACAAACAAACAAGTATTCAAACAAGAACAAGAACTACATCTAGTGAATGTGCTAATCTTTGTTTGATATCTAAAATTGAACCTAAATCATATAAAGAAGGTAGTAAGGATGAATTTTGGATTAAAATGTGCAAACAGAAATAAGTCAAATTGAAAATAATAAGACTTGGGAATTAGTACCTTCTTCAGATCAGTTGGTTGACATATTTAAAAAACCTCTCTCAAAAGAAGTGTTTGAAGGGTTGAGAACTAGATTGGAAGTTCTCTCTCTTTCTTCTCTTACATTAGTTAATCAATGTGTGATAGATTTTAGGGGGAGCATTTATGATCATTTTTACCATTGTACCCTTGGTACATCTCATTTTTCATTGATGTCAAAGGGGGAGAAAAATCACGAGGAAAACATGAATAATGAAGTTGTGATGTTGATATGATGGATTGATATGATGTGTTGATGGATTCTATATAGGTGAAAATACATAGGTGACATGGGTACATGAAAAGGTTAGGTATTGGTATTGAAATAAATACCAAAGGGGGAGTATGTTGAACCTTTGGTATTTTTGTCTTTGGTTATTGTCATTGATGTCAATATAGCATGATGGTCAAATATGCAGATGATGATTGTCAGAGGTGTTAGATAATTAAAGTGCATTAATGTCACATATTTTTAGTGATTTATAATCCTAATTGATCTCCTATATGGTTTGAATTTTCACTATGGTGATTAGTGTTTAGTTTCAAAATGATTAACACTTTATATTGTTAGTTATGCTTAAACAGTCTTAATTTCACAACTATCTGATCTTAATAAAATCAGTTTTGCACATAATAAGTGTTAAACAAACCCATGAAAATTATACCTTTCTGGAAAGGTAACAGAAAGATCCAAAATGAGTCTAAGTCAGTTTTTAATAAAAAATGGTTGGAGAGAGAAAAGGCATTTCAACCAAGATAGTTGAATGCAATTTTGACAATTATAACCAGTTTTGGTCTAAAGTAGTTTTGGATGGTTAAATGTGCTGTTAAAAAATGACAACCTACATTTATAAGAAGGGGATTCATTGTTATAAAAGGGTGTAAAGTTTCTTTGGATGGATTTTGTAGGATTTAGAAGATATTCTCAGTTGACCAAGAGATTAATATGCAGTTGACAGAACAACAACAAGGAGGGTAATGATACTTTGTTCAAAAGTGATATTTATGATATTGGCATATCTAATGTAGTGATGGTAAGTGTGCTTTGGTGATGAAATAGTGATTTGATTATAGGATGATCATATATTATATTTTCATTGACGTCAACTATTGACTTTGTGTTCTTAGTATGTTATCAAGCATATTTGTGATGAATAATGAGTTTCGGATAGTGTTAGTGGTTTCTATCTTTAGCGGAGAATTAGGTATGTCTCTGGATGTCAAATGTATGACCTCTACTACTGACGTAAGTTTATGTGAGAGTTGTGTTCGAATGGAGTATAAAATGACAACATATAGAACAATTAATGACAAGTGATAAATGATTTGACTATCTTGTCAAATATATTATGTATCTTGTGGCACGGTCACAAGATATGGTGGTCAATAGTGTTTAGATTCTATAGTTTCAATCAAAAATAATTTGATTGATTGGTGAGAAGGAAAATTGATTGGTGAACACAAAAAATATTATTCAACATGTTAAGTGTTTATGTTCTTGAGCTACCAATGGTACATCTTGTATCGGTATCAATGTGATGGTGATTAATGATGAATGATTTACAATCTGATGATGTGTATTCATGATTGGATGTGATTATTTGGTATCACATTGATTTAAGTTATCTTATGGAAAAGATTCTTGAAAAATTTTGAGTATGGTCAAAATGTGCTTGACTCTCTGGCTCAATTTCATATGTAAATCATTATGTAGGCTGACGCGGTCTTGGAAATATGTTTTGTATTTAATTTTTTTATTTGGTGCATTGTATCTGAGAAGGATGCTTTGTAATTTTATTTTAGGGGTTGATTAAGGCGGCAGATTTAATAGTTCATTATTTAAAAGTTGAAGTTGAATGCAAAGTGTGTTGATCATGTTTTGTGCAAGTGCAATGTAATATGCATGTTGAGCTCAAGATAGGGAAGAGTTAAGTATGCTTAGTAGATATTGTGTCCTTCAAAGGAATTGATCAAGTAGAGGTAGTACTATTTTTAAAATCATTATTGTTGTTTTTTCCTAACAGTTACAACTGTTGAAATCCCCTTACAGGGTAGATCCTAAAAAATCTTTATTGCAAATCCTCTAACAAGGTGACACATTAGCTTATGTTTTAAGTCCTCTAAAAAGGATAATCTTAACAAGGTAAAGGTTCTAACAAGCCTAAGCTAAATCCCTTAACTGGGTAGCACCTAACAGTGATGTTGTGAACTCCTAACAAGGTTAAGCTCCTCATAGGGCGTACTTCTGAAGAGTACATTATTTTAGTGGGTACTAATCCCCACCATGGTTTTTTCCCTATTTGGGGTTCCACAAGTTAAATCTGTGTGTCAAATTTGTGGATGGTATTGGATGCTTAAGATTTTCATTTGCTTCTATTAAGGTTATTCTTGTGAATGGTGATTAAATTTTAAGTGATTGGAAAGTTGGTTTATTTGGTAGATTACCAATTCATCCACCCCTCCTTAGTAATATGATCTTGGGTCTAACAATCATTATCAAATAATTTGTCCTCTATTGTGCTAAAGCTTAACAACTTGAGGTAAAGACTCGAAGATGATGAGAAAGGAGGGTCCTAAATTCACAAGAGAGAACTACTCAATATGGTGTGGTCGGATGAATCTCTATCTCAAGGGCTTGGGTGATCAATACAAGGATAAAGTGGGAAATAGATATACTACCCCCTAGGAACCCTAACTCCAGATCGGTTGAAGGTTAAGCATGAACATACTGCTACTATGAAAGCTATTGTAAGTACTCTTTCAGATGCAAATTATATTGATATTCAACACTTAGATACTGCTTATAAAATGTTGGAGAAGTTGAAAAAAGTCTATGGAGGAGATCCACATGTGCAATAGACAAAGGTTGATAGCTTAAGAGGAAAGTACGATGAGATGAGAATGCAAGACAATGAGATCATTGAGCTATAAAATTAGAGAATCAAAGAAGTTGTGGCTGCTATCTGAGGTGTTTGTGGTAATCTTCCTGGGGAGGATGTGGTAAGAAATATGTTAAGAAATTTATTACCTCGATATTCTATTAGGGTTTTATCTATTCAAGAGCTCAGATCTTTAAGAAATTTTACTATTACTCTAGATGCATCAATAGGGAAATTAACTACATTTGAGTTAAGTAATTATGATAATAGCTTGCCTAAAGTTGAAGTTTCTTTCAAGTCATCATTGAATCTTGCACCATCTAGGAAAGGAAAGGATCATATGTCTAACAATTCTTCAGTATGTCACTCTAATGACTATGAATCTATCTTGTCTAAATAAAGAGATCAAGAGGATCTGGAAGCCTTGATTGCTATAAGGGTTCCTAGAGGGAAAGGTAAATACAAGGGTAAGTTGACTTTGAAGTGATTTGCATGTAAAAAATTGGTCATATTGCCTTTAGATGCCCTAACAATGACAAGAAGGAAAAACCAAGAAGATTTAAGGACAAGGACAAGAAAGCTCGCTTCCTAGCTAAGGAAGGTGTGACCGATGAGGATTATGATGGATGGGATGAAGAAGAAATTATGTTTATTGCAGTTAAGGAAGATCCCTGAGAAGAAGGTGAGAAAACTTTGGTTTCTAACATGAATCATATTGGTAGTTGGATTATTGACAGTGGATGCACTCATCACATGATCGGTGATAAAAACAAGTTCATTAAGCTGGAGGAATGTGATGGAGGCTCAGTAAGGTTTGAGAATGATGCTACCTATTTACTAAAAGGTAAAGGATCCATTTCTTTGAATGATAAAACTACTTGTGATGATGTTTATTAGGTTGATGATTTAAGATACAATTTGTTAAGTGTTTCTCAGTTAAATAACAAAGGTTTCATATTGGAATTCAATGGAGGTTTATCCAGAATTATTGGGAAATTAGGAGAACTAATTACTACCAGTGAAAAAAAGAGGTAACTTATTTCATCTGAATTCTACTATTAAGAGTTGTCTTCTTGCTAATTTTGAATATTGTTGGTTGTGGCATAAGAGGTTTTGTCATGTATATTTTGATAACTTGATCAAAGTTAGTAAGACGAAGTTAGTGAGAAGTTTTCTCAACCTAGTGAAACCAAACAATGTAATGTGTAAAGAATGTCAGCTTAGAAAGTTAACTAGTTCTAGGTTCATCAGTTAAAATTATTCTCCTAAAAATACCTTAGATTTGGTTCATATTGATCTGTGTGGTCCAATGAGAACTAGGAGTTACTATGGTGATAGATAATTCATGTTATTTGTCTATGATTTTTCTAGAATGACGTGGGTTATCTTTTTAAAGGACAAATATGAAGCTTTTCACATGTTTAAGATCTATAAAGATAGAGTGAAGAAGGATACTGGTAAGAATTTGAAATTTCTTAGATCTGACAGAGGAGGTGAGCTTACTTCATGAGTTTACTACTTATTGTAAATATCATGGAATTCAAAGATAAATGTTTGCACCTAGAACACCTCAGCATAATGGTATTGCTGAAAGAAGAAACACATCAATCATTGATTGTGCTAGGACATTAATGATTCAAAAAGGTGTTTCTCAGACCTATTGGAGAGAAGCAGTGAGCACTACACTTTACACTTTGAACAAATTTCAGCTAAATAAAGGTACAAAAAAACTTCCTATAAGTTGTGGTATGGTAGAACACCATGTGTTAATTATTTCAAAATATTTGGAAGTAGATGTTACATTAAAAGAGATGAAAATTCTAGAAAGTTTTATCTAAGAAGTGATGAGGGGATATTCTTAAGATATTCCTCTAAGAGAAAATCTTAAAAGTGTTTTAACAAAAGAACAAATAAGATAGTGGAAAGTGCTAGTGTCAAAATAGATTATTTTCTAAGAAGAATGATGAATCCAGCAAGAAGGAACCTGAAGACTATCATGGTTTTTTATGTGAAATTGGTGGATTAGGACACTACAGAAGTACCAATGGAGAGACAAGTCAATGAACATGAACATATACAAATAGTTGAAGGAAATCCTAGAACTGAATCGATATTTCCTAAGTGTGTAAAGTTGAATCACTCACCTGATCAAATTATTGGTGACAGAAATGCATGTGTGTTAACTAGAAGAAAGGAAAGAGAAGGTACATGTTTTTTACCTAAATTTGAGCTGAAAATAGTCAAAGAAGCATTGAAAGAAGAAGATCGGGTGAAAGCTATGGAATAATAATTGGAACAAATTGAGAGAAAAAAACCTCAACATTAGTGCCCAAACCAGTGGACAAGAATGTAATTGGTACGAAGTGGATTTTCATTAACAAGATGGATGAGATTGGTGAAGTGGTAAGAAACAAGGCAAGATTGGTGTGCAAAGGATATGCACAAGAGGAAGGCTTGGAGTGTGGTGAAACATTTACTCCTATGGCCAGACTTGAAGAGGTGAGAATATTTCTTGCATATGCTTCTTACAAAGGTTTCAAGGTATATCAAATGGATGTTAAGTCAACTTTTCTTAATGGTATTTTGGAAGAAGAGGTATACATTGAACAACCTGAAGTATTTTTTAATTCTGGTGGAGAGAATATGGTGTCTAGATTACATAACGATTTGTATGGATTAAAAAAAGCACCTAAAGCATGGTATGATAGGTTGCACTCATATCTAATTAAAATTGCTTTGTCAGAAAAGTGACAACAACAATGTGTATTTGAAGACTGAGAAAGATGAAAGATTGCTAATTGCATAAATATTTATAGATAATATCATTTTTAGTGGCAATGAACAGTTGAGTAGATCATTTGCAAATGAGATGGGGAAAGAATTCAAGATGTCTATTATTGGTGAAATCAAATTCTTCATTGGATCGCAAGTTCAACAGATGAAAGATGGTATCTACATAAGTCATTCCAAGTATGTAAGAGAAATACTAAAGAATTTTGGACTAGAAGACTCAAAATAGGTTGGTACCCCTATGGTAACTGGTTGAAAACTATCAAAGGAAGATGATTCTAAATAAGTGGATGAGACACTTTATAGGTCCATGATCAGTAAGCTACATTATGTTGCACATAGTAGACCGGATATAGCATAGGCAGTTGGATTAGTAGCTAGATTTTATTCTAATCCTAAGGAATCTCATATAGTTGCAACTAAATATTATGGTCTCTGGTATGTACATAAAGGTGATTTTACTTTGAATGTAGTTATTGATGTTGATTGGGAAGGTAATGTTGATGATCGAAAGAGCACTAGTAGAGGTGCATTCTTTCTCGGAGAGAGGCTTGTATCCTAGACAAGAAAGAAGCAAAATTTCATATCACAATCAACAACTGAAGCTGAGTATGTTGTTGTTACGATTAATTGTACTCAGATAGTATATATTAATAAAATGTTGGAATGAATACAAGAGAAGTTATCTGAACTGGTGGTTATCTATTATGATAATACAAGTGTTATTAATATTTAAAAGAACTCGATGATGCACTCTAAAACTAAGCATATAGATATCAAATATCATTTTATTAGAGAACGGTTATAGGAAAAGGAAGCAAGGTTGGAGTATGTAACAACTAAGGAGAAAGTTCCTATTTTTACTAAACCATTGCCTAAGTATACTTTTGTATATCTAATAGGTAAGTTAGGGGTAATTCCTCTATCTTCCTTGAATTAAAAGAAGATGTAGTTGCATCAGTCCCAATGTATTTATTTAATATTTTTATGTGTGGATTGATGTTGTGAGGCTACTCCTTAGGGGGAATAGTTTGTGAAGTAATGTTCTTTGGTTAGTTAGGTATTACAAAGGAGATATCAGGTGTATTTGGTGCCTTTGTAATTGTTTTCAAAGGGGGATAAGATGTATGTTCAGAATCCCAGATGTATGGAGATGACGTGGGGTGAAGATGTGATGATGTGAAGAAGTATGTGTGTTTGACAAAGAGTGAAGTTCAGTGTAAGGAGGAGTAATTGCAGAACAAGTGAAAGACAAAAGTGGAAACATTTTTCTTAATATTTCATGTTGAATATGTTGATGTATTCTATTGATAAAGAGAGTTTTTTCATCATTGATGCAGCATAGAGTGTTGCCATCAATGCCAAAGGGGGAGATTGTTGGCATATCTGATGCAGTGATGGTATGTGTGTTTTGGAAATGACATACTAATTTGATTACAGGATGATGATATATTATATTATCATTGATGTCTCTGTGTGTGGTAAATTTGGTCTTCAACTTGAAAACACCAAACACTCAATAAACCATTAGCTCAAGGGTTAGTGATAAATCAAATTAAAATCTAACATTATGCAACTATCCTCAAAAGTGGTTGATTTATTCCTAGTTGAAGTGAGTGTGATTCTAAATGAGTGATCATCAGTTTGGCATTTGGAATCAACGACTAGATAACTCAAAAATGGAAGATTCAAGAAATGGGCATGATGCATGAACTTGCATACTTTTCCCTCAAGTTCATGGAGATGAAATGAATGAGTGCAACTAAGCTAAATGCATGCTAAACATGAGGTAATATAAGAAAAATAAAACAACATACTAAGGAAATGAAACTATAATTCCATTTAATAACAAAATGCATAACACTAAGCTACCATGAAAATGCATTCTAAAACATGATCAAAACCTAGAATAAAAATAACAATATGATGTTACTTCTCAAATCTGCCTCCTTTTAAGCAAAGAGAGATATCCCTTTTATAGGAATTCCCTTGAAATGGACAGTTGAGATTTAGCCATGAAGGGCGGTTGAGATGCATTTCCCTTTAATCCATGTGAGCTTTATCTGGGTGGAAGATCGTTGATTGGTCAACCTTTTGCTTGTTTGACGGAGAATGAGACAAATTTGGTAAGTATCCTCTTTTAATTGCTTTTATTTGAATTTTATGTGCTCACGCATGTGTGAGGATTGTGAAGGGGTTCTTTTAATTAAAATTGGTAGGAATTTTAATTAAACCCTATAGTTCCAAGCAATTAAATGATTTGAGCTTTGATTAAGGATTTGATTCAACAAGTTGATTTAATTATGCAAGCAAGTTTGATTAAATACTTACATATTTAAGGTCTAACAATAAATGCCTTTGATTTAGGATTTTTATGCCAATTAATTGAATTAGGGGCTATGGTTTTACTAGACCAATTTTAGGTGATTACATTTTCCCCTCTTTGACTTGATGTGCGAGCAGCACGTTGGTTCAAAGAACATTTGATGATAGATCGAGAATAGCTTGATGTGAAGCAATAAAACTATCCCATAGACCAGAACTGATTTCAAAATTGATCAAACTTGATCGATTGAATATTGAAGATACATACTCTGGGCTTGAATGAGAGAAGACCGATAGGGAGATCTAAAGATGTCAGTTTTAGACTTGATTGGGTGAATACTAACATAGAGGTTCAAATGTTCAGTCTGATGTGAAGTGATGAAACAAAATATCCATCCCAAAGAAGATTTCTTGATTTTTGGATTGGTTTGAATGACTAATCAACCTGATGTGGTGTGATGAGATTAATTGTCATTTGATCGATTACTTGGGATAATTGACTTAATATGGGTCCTGATGAATCCAATTACCTAATTAAGAGGTGCTATCAGATTGATGTGGTGTGATGAAACTGATATTCCCTAAGAGATTCAAGTGACTTGATGTGAAGCGATGAAATCACTTATGGTAGGAATGATCTTGATTTGATACGGAGCTCTGATGCCCTTAGTAATGAAACTTGTTGATTAAATCAAATTATTGATGTTTCCCGCTCGTGATCGAAATTGAGATGATGTTAGGGTGACAAGAAAGATTGTGACTGATTTGAAAGCATCAAATTGATTGAACTGATAGAGAAGAATTAGATTTGAGGTTGATTTGAGGTATGGTTGACCAATTTTAACTGAGAGTTGACTTGGGTTGACCAAGGTTGACATTCTTGGATTGAAAGAGAGAATGATTGATTCAGTTGATTAGGAATAATTTGAGGTGGAATCTTAAGAGAAAAGCATCAGCGAATGTATTGGAATAACAAGTTAATTTGCACTCACAACCAACAAGATGACATCGGGTGTTAATTTCAACCTTGAAAATGGATTTAGGACTGTCTAATTACCTAAGGGTACATTTTTCACGTTTATCAGAGCAAGTTTTAAAATTATGTCAAAACCCATATAAGGGCTGAAAGGGTCATTTTCAATTCATTTTCACTCCTCAATTTAAAAATTCAAAAACCTTCTATGAGAAAAAAATGGTGGTCTTGATGGAAAATCATCAATTCAAGTGTATGAGAAGGTAAAGATGGCCCAAGGATTATCCACCTCCAGTGAGTAGTCAAAAAACCATCTTGTCGATTCCATTTTTGCACGTTTTTGTTGAATTTTTCCAATCTTTTTGGCATTTTTGCAACCCTGGATTAATTCGTCATATGGGCCGGTGAGAGGGCTCATACGAAAAAACTTCTACAAATTTTTTTTCGTATAGGTCCAGAGGTTTTGTCATCTAGGAGGGGTACACAACTCATACGGGGACCTTCTTCCCTGCCCCTTGTATCGTATGCCAATATCTCTTTTGTCATAGTAGTGGAGCTTGTCGTACCATCCTTGATCCCGACTCGTATGAGTCTTCATGCCAATACTTCTATCTGTACTTTGTCATATGGGAAAAAAAATGAGTGTTTTTTACGTCCTTAGCATACAAATTCATCTCTTTTTCTCAAACATTTGGATTCTTTGGCATGTTTTTAAGATTTTTTGATCATCATTGTTCATTTATTAAACATTTTTATCTTGATTACGCTCAATTACTAGTGGTTTCTCCTTGTTTCACTTTTTTAGGTGCAGCTACTAGATATCTAGTTCTGATCCACCTATCCTCCAACCATGTGGTTAGTGAGGAACCTCTTAGATGCTCAGTGAGTTCACCAGAGTGAGTGTGGGTTTGGTTGGTTTCTCCAGATGCCCGATATCTGATATTAGTGTGAATCATATATTACTCAGAGCTTTGGTCGAGTGATTTCATAGCAAGCATAATACCTTTCACTTGCCGACCAGGGAGATGACCATTACCCTATAGGATATCTATAATATTCTGTGAATTCCATTTGCTGGAGAGTGAGTGGAGTATGACACAAATCCACATCTTGGTATACATGCATGTATAAGAGTGTTCCATGATCACACTATTTTGGATCGAGTCATCACTTAGGACGATATGGTATTAGATATGGCAGGCAGTTTCCTCTTGCCTATGTCATGGCAAGATTCATAGGTTGCTTCATCATGGCGGATAGGGGCCAGCAAGGATTCCTTTGTGGTTGGGGTCGGGTCCTTGAGAGACTTTTTACTAGGCCTAAGATGTTAGGGTGGGGTTAGTGCCTAATCGTACAGATGTACAGAGAGATTCACGAGGTTGTCTTTTGAGGTGCAAGGGGTATGGTTGTAGAGGTTTTTATTTTATAGGTATGGGCATGGGAGCATCTTCCCATTAGTAGGCCCATAATAGATGAACCTCGATAGGGTGGTCAACCCTATGCATATAGATATGCAAGTTTTCTTACACAAACCCACCTGGGGAAGACTGATTATTAGAGGCATCAATTAGATGACCTTAGTGTAGTGACCTGGAGGCCTTACAAAGGTAAAGATGCTTGGGAATATTGGAGGGCTCAGAGAAGAGACTTGTTTATTCACATCCTTTGATCAGGATGACTTCAACTATTTTTGAGCGATTTCTTGTCTCTCAGGTACTGAGGTTGTATGATCGTCCTCAAGGCATCTCTCTGGAGTTCATGACTTATGCTTGGATCATGGATGAGGAGAGATGGGGATGGGCTCCTATTTTATCTCCTTCCCTTTCCTTATAGGAGATCATAAATATGTGACAACTATCTTGGGACTATTTGGAGGATGTGGCTAATGCAGGGGTCACTCCAGAGTTTAGAGACTATTTTTCACATCATCCTTTCCCTAGGTTCATGGATATGGTGGAGAGGGTACCATATATTGATGGGGAGGATGCCCCTTAGAGAGAAGAAGGTGGAGGACAAAGGGCTCCAGTACCTCAGAGAGCAAGGGGAGATCTAGGTGCCAGTTCTAGTAGGGCACCCAGAGTGGGTCAACAATGATAACACAATGAGGGTGGGACATTAGGTTCTATCAGAGTTGATGTCCCTCCTGCAAATAGAAAAGATGCAAAGATGAGGGATGCATCACAGAATCTTGATTTTGATGACGCAACATGAAAGGTTCACATGAGGAAGGATGTGTAGGTTGGGGAGGAGGAGGGTGTACCTAGAGAGAAGACCCCACATAATGTGATCCATACCTTGAGGGGATAGATTTGAGGGTTACAGACTCAATTAGTGGTATCTCAAGCATAGATTGCAGAGAAAGATCACACTATCATCGAGCAAGATGAGAGGATATAGGGGTTGATCCAGGGGTTCATAGCTGAGTGTAGTGTTCTTCAGTGTGAGGTTACTCAGCAGACCGATAGGGAAGCCTATTATATGGTAGCCTATAGTGTAGCAATGCTTATAGCTCAACATGTGCCTCCATATTTGTAGTACTTGGCAAGATCTAAGGGAGTGGGCCCTCCACCTAGAGAAAATGCACCTCCACCTCCTGCCCCTCGAGATGCTGAGGGACGGAGCCAGTCTTGATATTCCCTTCTTTTGTCTTTTCCCCTTTTGATTTTTTTGTGAGATACATTAATGTACACATGATTTATTTGAATCGAGGTTGCATATTTTTCTCGAGATTACATGAGCATTTTTTGTAGACATTCGATGATATTTCTGATATATATATATATAACTTTGTGATGTCTTTAATGCATCTTTCTTGCTTTCTTGTTCATGTGATATTTTTGATTAGATTAGGATATTGTATCACTTCTATTGAGTAGCTCTTTCATATTTCTTGAATGAAACATATCTTATTGCTTTTGCTCCTTGTTCATCACTCTCTTATCATGGTATTCCTTGATATCGTAATGTTCTCTAAAAATTGTGATGGTTTGATTCTTGCATGGTTGATTTTGACCCTTTCTTGCAGATATATAACCTTCAGATGATAAATGCAGTTGACCTCTTCGGCAAAGGATTCGATGTTAGAAGGATAGATCTTTTGATTTTATAATGCTATTAAGAATGCAAGCCTAAGAATAAAATGCAACCTATGAAATGAGTCTAGTCACTGATTCCTTTAGCCATTTTGTCATCATCGAGTGTTTGGGACATTAAAGTTGATACAACCCTTACTGCTGCCAGTGCGACCATAAGGATGTGAGTATGACTTTCATCAAATAAAATGTGAAAAACTAATGTAAGCATCAAGGTACAAGAACCAAGATGACCTAAACATTGTTTCTAGTTGATATTACAAGGGTGCACTAGTATCAAGGCATTCAGAGCCAAGATAACCGTGAGTGCAATCTTGCATAAACAAACATATTAAAATTCAAGGAGATAGCCCCAACCTCACCTTGGTGTAAAAATAAATAGAGTTGAGGTATGTGAAGCTAATCCACCTTACTATGGAGGATCTTATCATAGACACCCAGTTTATTTGATGTTGCAAGATCATCGAGACCACACCAACAAGAAGCAATCAAAGAAAAGAGCATATTAAATCATTGATAATAGACAACATTCAAGAAATTGTTCATAAAACTTTCAAAAAGTGTTATTGTTATACCTTTTTCTATGTAGGGTGTTGAGAAACACCATCATGCTTGTGGGTGGTAGTGTTGAAAAACATAGTTGTGTACCTAAGTGTTATTAAGCCAAGATTTTAAGTGCAAGGATGTATTATCCAATGTGTGTTGAAAAAAATAGATGTGTCCAAATAGGCAGTGTTTGTTGGCAAGTGATCTATTTTGTGTAATGTGATTCACTTTTTGGTTGTCATTTATGGAAACACATCTAGGTTATAGATCGATTCCTATAAAGATAAGTTTTGTTGATTCAGAAATTGACTAAGTATTTTGGGTGTCAAAGATCGAGATCGATGAATTAGGGAAAGCGAGATTAGAAGAAGATAGTATGAGGTATATGTGACCTCCACCTGAGATCAATTTTTTTATGATATGTTTACAGAAATTTAGAGAGATTTTAAGATAGACAGACAGCAGCAGAACAATGATACAGAGCAGTTGGATTGCCACAATGATTGAGAGAGTATGACATAGACTCCTGGCAGTTGGAGTTGGATTTTATTTTTTGATAACCTACACTTTGATTATGTAAGAGTGTCGACTATGCATTTAATATTTTTCTTACTAAATGTATTTGTATTGGGAGCCGACTTTATAATATTTGTAATATTTGTATTGGGAGTCAACTTTGTAAAGTTATGAGATATATATGCAAGATCTTTTTGGTAAAGATGTGTGATAGATCGAAGAGATTAAGAATTGGTAATGGCATATCAGAGAATGATAGAGATCATTGATGAACTACAAAGGAACTATCTAAGCATTAGTGATGCTTGTTTTGTTCATGATTGAGAACACTTTGTAAGAGTTGTAAGCTCAATTGGCCCCTAACAGGGTGTTGTGAACCTTTAACAGGGTTGTAATTCCTTTAACAAGGAAATGTACTATGTAATATTTAGTGCATGCTTGTGGGTATCATCCCCACCGGGTTTTTCCCTTGGCCAGGGTTTCCTCGACAACAAAATATGTTATTATGAGTACTGTGTTATTTGCTTATGTTCTATTCATTTCTGCATGTATATGGTTAATGTTTAACTGATTAAAAAGTTTTAATAAGTGTTTTAATACTGATTCACCCCCCCCCCTCTCAGTATTACCTAATCCTAACAATTGGTATCAGAGCTTTTGGCCCTTGGACAAAAAGTCTAATAGCTTGAGGGAGATCATAATGGATTTGGACAGTTTGCAAGAAAACTTTGATGCTGCACTTGAAGACCTTGACAAAGAAAAAGCAGAGAATGAAGAATTGAGATTCAACATGCGAAGAGCTGAGAAATTTATAAAGAAACTCAAAGAACAACTTGAGATTTCCAGAAGTCAAAGACAAGATCTTATGGTTTAGATAAAAGAGGATTCAAACGAAGACAATTTAGATCAAGTAAAGCTACTTGAAGAAGAGAATGAAACTCTGAAACTTGAGAATGATACTATGACTAAAGAAATATAGATACAGAAGGATGCTAAAAAGAAATTTGAAGAAGCTTTAGATCAAATTAAGAATGAGGTTGACAACTATAAGAACAAGTATCTAGAACTGGAGAAATACAATAAGATCATAAAAGGTGAACTTGTTGAGGAAAAGAAACACATTGAGAAACTTCACACCAGCAGTGATTTGATCAATGAACAAAGAGACAAACAGAAACCCAAAGGTGATATAACTGATATTGGCTTCAATGAAGTTGAATGTTCAAAGAATCAGGAAGATAAATCTAATGAGAAGATTGATGCTGAGAAACCTTCTATTGAAGAAACTAGATAGCAGATCAGACCCTTCAAGGTAGATGCTTTGGTTGCAATAAATTTGGACACATGTAAAGAGACTATAGAGGTAACAACCCTTTTAAAACCTTTTCTGGCTATCGTTTTAATTTTAATGGATATGGGCACAAGAAAGAAGAATGCAGAAAACCTAATCAATCTAGATATAGACAAGACAATGGAAGAGAACCTACAATGAAACCTTCATGATACAAATGCAATAATATTGGACACTTTGCGAAGTACTATAAGTTGTAAGTTAATCAGGAAAGAAGACCTCCTATATGTTACAAATGCAATAATCCAGGTCATATAGCAAAGTTTTGCAGGTATAATGGAGCAAACAACAGAAGAGTATCACCTCCTATGAATACACAGAAGAATGGAAATGATATTGGTAAGAGTGTTGCATATTTGAAAATTGATTTTGAAAGTTGTTTTAAGAAAATATAAAATAATAGTAGTGGTAAGATATGGAAGATCAAATAAACAAGTGAGACATCAGTTCATAGAGAGTCAGTAGATGCTACTAGATCTTCGCTTGATGGTAGTAAAATAGAATCGACCTAATTGGCCGATCATGGCCTTAGGGGGAGCATTGGATAAAAACATCAGAATAAATCCCACCCCATAAATCATGGATTGAGCTCAGGAAAGCTTAGGTATGAACATGGTCAACATCATGGAGTATATAGCTAAGTGCGCAACATTAGCTAACACATTTTTTTTTTGCGAGATCTAACACCTGACTAGACAGTATTGTCTAAAGTGAAATTTCATAACTTAAACATTTTGTAAAGAACCATATGAAGATATATTTTCCTACCATTCTACAAAGAGAGATCTAAGGAGATCAGAGAGCAGAAAGATTTAGTTTACCCTACATTTGTTGTGCATGATCGATTAAAGCGGAAACTCATAATTTAGTGAGAAAGATGTATTTTACATCATCTAGCTATGGATTCACATATTGTTTATGATGTTGTAGATCAACCTAGGTATAAGTTTAAGAACATTCATTCAAGTCTTGTGAAGAAGAACCTGAAGGAGCATTTTCTTGAACACCTCCAGGAGTTTTACACGTAGAAGATATTAGGGCTTACATTCACCGTAAGTATGATATATTGGGAATTGATGAGATGTCAATTGAGATGGAGAATATGAATAATAATGGAATCATGAAAGATGAATACAAACACATTGGTCAATTGAGTATCATGAAAATTTTGGATTTGTGCAAATTTGATGAAGATGAATGGTTCAAGATATTATTGAGTAGAGTACATGATCAATTCATTTGGATAGGTGAGTAGCCAGTAAAGATTTGCAGTGAGTTAATTCATGAAATTACAAGATTGGAAAATACAGGGATCACTCTTGTTGTAGAGAAACATGTAAAGAAACAAGTTGAAACCCTAACACACTCAAAATGGGATAGACAGGCAATGACTGTAAATGACATCTTTCAGCAAGATATAAGGCTAATTGCTATGATACTTGGATATAAATTCTACTACTGTAATAGACCTAACTCAGTATCTGTAGGAGTAATCATGATGGCATGGAGAATGGTGAAAGAGAATGTAAAGTATAACCTATGCGAAGTATTGGCACAACAATTTCTTGAAAATGTAAAACTAGTGAAGAAAGATAGATCGAAGACCTTTAGATTTGGCTCACTATTGGTACATATTTTTATCCACATTGAACATAAATTTCTAGGTATGCACCCTAGTGGTTGGAAATATGGGATAACTACTGGTATTCTAATCTCACAGAGTTACAATAGATAGAACAAGACATGGGTTGATGGTGAACTATTTGGCATGATCAAAATACTACAAAGGCAGATGAAGAACAAATATAGGCTATCTGATGACATAGTTGAGAAATACAAGGATACAATTTGTTTCATGGTTGAAACTGATTGTGTATGCTTTGAGGCAGTTATACCAAGGAAGAAATGGTGTTATCCCATGGGATATGAGGTAAGTTCAAAGGTACTTACTATGCAAGTTGAACATGTTCTTGCATCTGAAATTGATACAATTGAAGAAATATGGGGAACCTATGAGGAGAAATCAGATAAGGTGGGAGAGGAATAGACTAGAGGTCTGAGGAAAAGGAAAGTTGATAACCTTGTGCACGAATGTGGCATTAAGGTAGGACTGACAAAGGAAGAATTAAAAGAAGTGAAAAATAAAATGATAGAAAGATCTCTTGGATTGACAAGTGATAGTACTACAGCCCTTCCCACTCCTGAGGTAGTGATGGTAGACAGTCCTCCTCCTCCTTCATAGTAGAAATCACAAGAAGGAAAGGATACTCTGAGAGTACACATCGAATCTAGCAGACATGCATCACCTAAAGAACATAGAACAGTAAGAGAAGAGAAGAAAACTGAGAAGCACATATGGTAGCCTGACCTAAAGATCACAGAGAAGAGGAGCTATAGAACAAGGTAAACTAGTCACAATTGACAAATACTATGACATGTATGATGAGGCTGACATAATGAAAATAGAAGATGTTGTAGTCAATAACCTTCTTATTTTCAAAAAGACCCTACTGGAAATTGAGGGAAGCATACCAGAAGATTTGTATGGAAAACTAGAGACAAGGAAACACTTGGCACAAATTGAAGATGAAACTATAAGGAATCAAGAAATTGATAACATGTTTCCTATAATATCTGTACAAGAAAGAGAAAGAATATTCAAGTGATTGAAACCTTTTCTAAGGACAAAGTTAAGATTGTTGAAAATCATGGCGATGAAGTATGATTAAGTCACTAAGGAAACTCACAAGGCACTAGAGAAAATATTGATGAACACTACTTCTGACAAGCCTCCACCTCCTAAAACCACTTTTCCTACACCATTAGGAATTGGAGAAAGCTCAAAGACAGCTGAGGCAAATGCTGAGAAGAGAGAAGTTAATTCACAACTAGATTTCTATGTTTCTGGTGTGGCAGTAACACTTGACACATCACAAGATGAAAAGGATCCATTTGCAGGGAATATGGAAAAATCTATTGCAGATGAAGAAGAATAGAAAGAGGAAGTAGAGTAGACAAAGGAAGAAGAGAAGAAGACAGAACAGAAAGAAGATGAACAAAAAGAGGTAAACACATATTCTATCTCATTGTTGGGAAGCAAAGATGTTAATGTTGATAGCATGGATGAAGATGAGCTGGTTAAATTGGCTTTTACTACACTAAACAAAGTCAAGGAAAGATCAAAACAAAAAGGTGACAAGAAGGATAAAGTGATTACAAGAGAAATTGATACCATGAATAAATTTCTTCCAGTACCTATTATTTTCCAGCACAAAGATGACATTGAAAATATGAGAATAACACTTGATGAATGTGATGGACATTATGAAAACTTGATAAAGATTGCAAATGAGAAGGTAGAGAAGAACTATTGAGAAAAGAAGCTATCAGAATTTTGTAAGTCCATCACATGGGACTTAGGCATTGTGAAAACCTGTTTGACAAATGCAAAGAGCTACATTGGACATGGAAGAAAATTGTTTAGCTACTGCATGAATCCTATTAGGCATGTTCAGAATGTTGAAGACATTATTTCCAAAGAGAGGGAATCTCTGAATAGTATGATGGACAGTTGTGAAACATATTCACAATCTGTAACAGAGTTAGACAAGGAAGCCATAAGAATTTTGGAAAAACTCAGTGTATTGGATATTGAGAAAGGGAGAGTATTGACAAGATTTAATTTACTGAAGAGTTTTATCACTCCTAAGCTATCTATACTTGAGGTACATCTATCAAAGTTGGAGAAAGTGATAGATTCATTAACTAAATCTATGCCCACTGAATTGAAAGAAGTTGAGACCACATCATTTGCATTAAATGGCCTAATTAATATTAGTCAGATATTGTTCAAAACATGGAGTACAGAAGTGAAGATCTTGGAAGATTCCTTTCAAGATACTCTGAAACTGGTGAGAAAGCACTAAATCCTATTATTTTGTATGCACCTTTGTCATTGTTTTCAAAGGGGGAGAAGAGAGAAAAAAATATATAATATAGGAGAAGAGAAGAAATGGGAGAAGAGATAAGAAGAGGAAGAAGATAATACAGAGAAGACAGTTTTGTTTTTGTTGGAACACTTATTCATTTTTTGTTAAATGTTGCCATCAATGCCAAAGGGGGAGATTGTTGGAAACTAATCTATTTTGTGTAATGTGATTCACTTGTTGGTTGTCATTTATGGAAACACATCTGGGTTACAGATCTATTCATATAAAGATAAATTTTGTTGATTCAAAAATCAACTAAGTATAGAAGTAGAGATACAGAGGTATTTTGGGTGTCGGAGATCGAGATCGATGAATTAGGGCAAGCGAGCTTAGAGGAAGATAGTATGAGGTATATGTGATGTCCACCTAAGATCAATTTTGTTTATGATATGTTTACAACAAGTTAGAGAGATTTGAAGACAGACAGACAGCAACAGAACAGTGATACAGAGCAGTTGGACAGCAGCAATGATTGAGAGAGTATGACATAGACTCCTAGAAATCAAAGTTGGATTTTGGTTGTTGATAACCTACACTTTGATTATATAAGAGCACCGTATATGCATTTAATATTTGTCTTACTAAATTTATTTGTATTGGGAGCCAACTTTATAATATTTGTAATATTTGTATTGGGAGCCGACTTTGTAAAGTTATGAGATATATATGCAAGATCTTTTTGGTAAAGATGTGTGATGGATCGAAGAGATTAAAAAGTGGTAATGGTAGATCGGAGAATGATAGAGATCATTAATGAACTATAAAGGAACTATCTAAGCATTAGTGATGCTTGTTTTTTTCATGACTAAGAACACTTTGTAAACATAATTACTTTGTAAGAGTTGTAAGCTCAGTTGGCCCCTAACAGGGTGTTGTGAACCTTTAACAGGGTTGTAATTCCTTTAACAAGGAAATGTACTAAGTAATATTCATCTCCTAATAGGGCTAGGTCTCCTAACAGGGACACTATACTTTAGTGCATGCTTGTGGGTATCATCCCCGCCGGGGTTTTACCTTGGCCAGGGTTTCCTCGACAACAAAATATGGTGTTATGAGTATTGTTTTATTTTCTTATGTTCTATTCATTTCTGCATGTATATGGTTAATGTTTAATTGGTTGAAAAGTTTTAATAAGTGTTGTAATACTGATTCACCCCCTCTCTTAGTATTACCTAATCCTAACAGTGTTCATAAATACTGTTGATTAAGGTGTTGAAAAACACTAGTGTGTCAGTGGAAAAATGTCGTGTGGATGAAAGACCAGGATAACTAACTTTGACTAGCGAGACAAATGGAAAGATGTTGGCTTGATTGCCCAGATGGATAGGAGATTTCCCTTACTGAGGAAATAGGCCTGTAGGACCAAGACACAGAATGATTCAAGCTATGACAATGAGACAACAATTAGGAAAAGTGATCAAAAGTTCTTAGGCACAATGAAGCAAGCTGAGACCTCTACAAGTGAGACAGTCAAGTTATGCATTGATAGAGGAGTGCGAGTTACAAGTGATGTCTTTTTCCAGGTTTTCACCACTTGGTATAATTTTTATTTTTTTCTACCAAGGCGCCTGTTTACCAAGTTCTCACTAGGGCATTTTCTTTTTCTTTTTAATTTTTTTGGTTTTTTTATTTTTTTATTTTTTTGTATTTTTCTCTTTTTCATTTTTTTTTTGATCCATCAAGGCGCCTTTTTGCTAGGTTTACACCAGGATGATCATTTTTTCATGACTTTTTCCAAAAACAATTGAATTTTTTCTACTTTTTGTTGTGTTTGATATTTTTTTAGGATCATTTTAGGTGTACAGGAACTGCTCAGAATGTCTAGTTGTAGAACTTCTTCAGGTGGATTGTGTTGATGGGATCATTGAATGTCTCCTCTTCTAGAGTTTACAGTTGATAGGCTCTAGAGCCAAATGGTTCAGTAGTCATAAAAGGACCCATCCAGTTTGGTTCAAATTCCCCCTTTTGCTCATGATTTTGTTGATTCTTTGGATTCTCTCTAAGTACAAGATCACCAAACTAAAATTATTTGTATCTTACTTTCTTGTTTTAACCTCTATACATCCTTTTTGATAGACCCTTAGATGGTTGAATGCTTCTTGCCTTCTTTCGTCAAGTAGTTCTAACTCCTGGATTCTAGAAATCTGGTAATCTTCATCGGTTATGAGTCCTTGGAAAAAGACTCTGAGTGATGGTATCTCAACCTCAATAGGTAGTACTACTTATGTGCCATATACCGAGGAAAATGGAATTTCCCATGTAGGTGTTCTAATACTGGTTTGATAGGCCCACAAACCTGGATTCAACTAGAGATGCCAATATTTTCTTAACTTTCTTATTGTCCTATGCAAGATTTTCAATATGCTTTTGTTGGATGCCTCAGCCTATCCATTCCCTTGAGGATAGTAAATAGAGGAATAGTGCTGAGTAATATTGATTTTTTCACATAATTCATCAATATCTTGGTTCTTTAATTGTCCCCCATTATCTGGTATAATAGAGGAAGGTATCCCATACCTGTAGATGATGTAGTTCAGGATGAGCATCGATACTTTTCTTTCTAGTTGCTTTGATAAGTGGGACTACTTCAACCCACTTTGTGAAGTACTCAGTGGCTATAATGATGAAATTATGTCCATTGGATGAGGAAGGATATATTTGACCTACCAAGTCAAAGGCCCATTGTTGAAATGGCTAGTGTGTGATAAAAGGTAACAACTCTCTAGCAGGAGCGTGAATCAAGTTACCATGTAGTTGGCATTTTTTGCAGGTCTTGGCAAACTGAACAACATCTTTCTCTGTGGAAGGCCAATAATATCCTACCCTGAGGAGTTTCTTGGCCAACAAGAGACCATTCGAGTGAGACCCAAAAATACCTTCACAGACTTCCTTTAGTGCACGTTTAGACTCTTCGTGTTCTAGGCACCTAAGGAGAGTTTCATCTAGACCTCATCTATACAAGTCATTAGCTATGATAAAATAATGCAAGGCATATATTATAAGATTTCACTTCTCATTTCTAGATAAGTCATCAAGAATTATTTGGTCATGCAAGTAGGAGTATATTTGTCTGTATCAGGAAGATTTGGTGCCTACAATTGGGTACACTGTTTGGGATTCTGGGAAATCGTAGGCTAGAAAAGGGAGTTCTTCCACCAAGAAGTCATAGTGAAACTGATGCTCTTCTAATTATAGCATTGAGGCCAAAGTATCCATGGCATCAACTGCCTTGTTTGCTTCTCTTGGGACTTGTTGAAAGGTAATAAATATAAAGTATTTATTTAGATCATCAACCATCAACTTATAGGACATGAGCTTTTCATCTTTAGTTTGGTATTGGTCATTTAATTAGTTGATCACTAGTTGAGAGTCTCCATAAATGTGTAGTTGTGTTTTTCCATTCAATGGCTAACTTCAGTCCATTTGCCAAGGCTTCATATTCAAATATATTTTTTGTGCAAGGAAATATCATTTTGTAATCTTTACGAAGTTTGTATCCTTATGGAATTCTAAAGAGTACCCTAGATCCAGACCCTTGTTTTGTGAGTGAGTCATCAAAGAACATTTTCCATCATATGTAGAATGGCTTCATCAAGAAAATCTATGATTAATGGTCTATTGTCTTGAACAAAAGTATCTGCCAAATGGTCAGCAATGACTTGCCCTTTGGTAGCTTTTCTTTCTGTATATTGAATGTCAAATTTTCTAAGTATCATCACCCATTTTTCTAGTCTACCATTCAAGGTCACCTTTCTTAACAATCACTTTAAAGGATCGATCTTCGAAATCAGTTTGACAGGGTGTGTGAGCATATACTGTCAGAGCTTTTGTGAAGAAAATACCACTGCTAGACAATATTTCTCAATAATTGTATAATTATGCTCATAAGAAACCAGTGTTCTTCTTATGTAGTAAATTTCTCTTTCCTTCCCTATTTCATCATGTTGTGCTAGCAAAGCTCCAAGTGACGTTTATGTAGTAGATATATATCATAGGATAGGTTTCCCTAGTATGGATGCCATTAAAACAGATGGATTTTCTAGATACTCTCTGATCTGTTAAAAGTGTGTTTCACATCCTTCATCCCATTTGAATTTTATGTCCTTATGCAGTGTCTTTGTGAAGGGTTGAGCTTTATCTGCTAGCTGTGAAATGAATCTCATGATTGATTATAGCTTCTCTTGTAATGTCCTAATTTGGCTGATATTTCTTGGTGGTTGAATTTCCATAATTGTTGTCACTTTTTCTGGATCGACTTCAATTACTTTATTTGAGATAATGTACCCAAGGATCTTTCCTAATGTTACACCAAAGGCATTTTTTCTGGATTTAGCCTTAACTTGAATTGTTCCATTCGATCAAGGATTTTCTCTAAATCAACCAAAAGTGTAGTCAATTTTGCTAATTTTTCTAAAGTATCGTTGAAATAATCTTCCATATTCTTATGCATCATTTCATGGAATATGGTCGCCATATCTCTCTAGTACATTGTTCCTGCATTTTTGAGACCAAAAGGCATAACGTTCCAATAGAATGTGCCCCAAGAACATGTAAAACTTGTCTTTTCCTGATCTTCAGGTGCTATTTTTATCTGATTATACGTTGAGAAGCCATCCATGAGAGAATACATCTCGTACCCCATTGTGAGTTCCACAATCATGTCAATGTTGGGAAGTGGGAGATTGTCTTTAGGACAAACTTTTTTTAAATCTCAGAAGTTTGTGCAGACCCTGATTGATTTATTAGTCTTAGAAACATGTATAATGTTTGAGATCTAGTCAGGGTATGCTATAGCTCTGATGAAATTCGCTTTCAACAACTTTTCTAACTCAACCTTAACCAATAGTGTCACATGAGGATGCATTTTACAGAGCTTCTTCTTAAATAGTTTGACACTGGGAGCAATAGACAAGTGGTGCATTAGCAATTTAGTATCAAGTCCTAGCATGTATGAGCAGAACCAAGTGAATTTTATATTTTTTCTCATGAAAAATTGAGTGAACGATTGTTTCTCTTCTTCGGATAAAGACTGTGTCAGGTATATCAATTGGGGTGATTCTGATGTTCCCAGATTGACCGATTGTGTAGGTTATATAAGCACTAAGGACCACTCATGAAATTGATTAGGTAAGATATCAAGTTTCCCATTCTATGGCACCTCTGAGAGATTTTCACCATTGGGTATGTCATTTGTTTTTACTATTTTAGTTTGTGATACCGCCACAAAGTGGTTTATACCGTCAGTTCTCTTTTTATTTTTATTTTTATTTTGAAAACTGAGAAACTTGATATCCTCCTCTGTCATGTTCACGCTCGTTGCACTGGTGGAAAAGGTAAGAGGCTCAATATAATTTAGATAACAAGACAAGGTATAGTCATTTGGAGAAGAAATCAGCTTTATAGGCTCATTTGGATTCCACTTAATAAGCTTGGGGTGGATTAGGGACAAAGATATAGTAGGGTCTAAAGATAGCACCACATTATCATGATCAAGGATTTTAACAAGTAAGAGAAGATCTATTATGACACTCTCTGAAGGACTACCTAGACCACGAAGCGTCCTAACATCACTATCAGATTCATTGTTAGTATTTTTTGAATCTAACTCATTTGATCTAACGCTAGCATTTTGATTCTCCTACCGAGTAGACATTCATTCTAAAAAAAATCTCAGAGGAATAATCTCAATTCTTGACGTAGATCTATTTCCAGTGTTGTTATTCCTTCCATTATCTCCAAAGTTCCAATTTATGTTCTAGGAAGGATTTTTGTCTGGGTAGCATTGAAAATTTCCCCTTCTTCAAGTTGAGGTGCATATTTGTGAATGAAATCAATCTCAATATCTACTGTGGCATCTGAGAGGGAATCCCACTCGTATTCATTAGAAATTATTCCCAGATAATGAGGTATATCTAGGACATGAGTAGGAGTGAATGGTTTCCCCCAGTTAGGATTCCTTCCTTCTAGGTCATTCTTTGTACCTTAACCAAACTCGTACTCATGATAATCAGTCTGACAGTCATCAGAACTACCTAGGTACTGAGCTATGGTCATAAAGACTCCTTCATCTCCACTCGATTTTCCCTCTTCTTATAGGTAATCTTCACCTTCTTGTGTTACTATTTTTTGCTCAACTTCCTGTATGAATGTAGATTGCGGCGAAGATACCTCTATTTATTTCACTCTTGTATATATGAAGTGAGTTAAATCCACTATGTGAGAAATAGTCACTAGTTGCCCCAGTTACGATGTCTTTCTTCAAGTTCACCTCCTTGTTCTAGTCCCAACTCATCTTTCTGTTGGCACACCATTTCTTCTTCAGTCAATTGATTTTCTTCTTGTGATTGTTGGGATGTTTATTTATTTGGTTAGAAGGGGGCTTTGAATTGACATGGGATATACAGTTCTCCTTGGTAGTTGGGATTCTCGATTTGTATGTGTAACAATATTTCAAAGGATAACCTTGTAACCTCTATTTCCTCCTCAGTCTCATCATCAGAGTCCTTTATTTTAATTTCATATAGGACCATTGCTAGAGGAAGGATTGAACTTCTGCTCATGGTATCCTAGCCATATTTTATCTGTTGGACTCTGAAATTCAGTGTGTATGGGCTCTATCAACCCTTTATATTTTCCTAGGGAACCTTTTCCTTTATATCCCATTTGTTGCATGAGTTGATATCCTTTTCCATATTTCTGTGGGGAAATATTAACATTCTTAACTTCTTGATCATGCTCTTCCTCTCTATAAATCCAGACAAGAACATATTTTTCTTCATTCTCCTCTGAAAGGGAAACACGAGCTTTCACCATACCAGTCCCTTCATGTATGGTGCAAGAGCACACCTAGGCTAACCTCCATAGTTAGTATGTTTTGGCTTGTACTTGACATTGGCCAAGCCAAGATAGTTAGGTTGTTTTTAGACCTTAGAAGGTCATTGCAATGTGGGCTAGGTGAGTTATTCATTAGGACTAAGGTCACTAAATTAGCCATTGTTAGTAGTTTTTAAATTCTTAGTGTTAGGAGTTTGAGTTAGAGTCTTCAATGTGTCTTAAACACATCAATGATGTCATAGAGATGCCTTATGGTCATGAATGATCTTGGATCCTTGAATTAGAGAGGTTATAGGTCCTAGAAGTTAGGAAAGTGGCATGAAGACAAAGATGCCAAAAGTTGTTACATTTTTGTCATGACAACATTTGCAATTATTGCAAATGTTGCATGCAACACTTAGTTACTTTGGATCCCCCTAGGAAATAGGAGTTGGATGTCAACCAAAAAGACCTAGAATCATGGACATGGCATCTAATGTTACCCAAGACTCGAATCTCAGAAGGGAGATGATTGTAACAAGTGGTGAATATTGAAAAGTGCTCTACAATTCAGTGTTTTCAGAAATCTCGTGCATTTTGTTGTGACAGTAACATCAAATGGATTTAGTTAATCATCTAAGCCAATTAGGATCTAGAGGAGATTAGGTTCCTAGAAGAGACAAGCTAAGGTCTCTTGGTTGAAGTGCTAGCAAGCCTTGGAACACTTACATCATATTGGTATCAGAGCTTGATTAAAGATCAGGCTTGTAGTGGATGTTTCAGCCTATTGAATCAATGGAAGAGAATACACCTTGAAGTTAAAAGAAAGATAAAACCATGGTGACTAACGTTGAGTTAGCCAAGAAGGTAGAAGAGCAGGAAGAAGACAACAAGTTGTTAAGAGAAAGGTTGTCTCAAATGGAGAAACTCTTGGGAGAAGTCCAAGACAAAGCTGAGAAGATGAAAGATAAGATAGATCATAAAGAAGAAGAAGAAGAAGCAGGGGAGAAGGGAGTGGATTTAGAAGAGGAAGCTCCAACCTCTGACCCTATCAGTGATCAAGAACCCTTCTTAAAGGCATTGAAGGCTTTAAGTGGCAAATATTTGGAGGGTGTACCACTTTTTAGTGGACAAATGGATCCAAATTTAGTTGTGGATTGGATTGATAGTATAGAGAACCATTTCAAATGTGATGGTATCAAAGAGGCCCAGAAAGTGAGTGTGACCAAGTCAAGGTTGAGAGGATCAGCTCTCACATGGTGGAAGTTTGTTGAAACTGAAAGGGAGAAAGAAGGCAAGAGTCCTATAGTCTCATGGAAGGGAATGCTGACTAAGTTCAAGCAAACTTACTTGCCTGATGATTATGAGGTTCAGCTGCATAGAAGAAGACATAACCTTAGACAGAAAGATTTGGATGTCCAAGCATAAATCGAAGAGTTCCAAAAGTTGTGCTTAAGGTCACAAGTGGTGGAGGATGAAAGCATCAAACTAGCTAGATATCTAAATGGACTAAAGTGGTCTATTCAAGAAGACATGAGTCTTGTGAACTTCAAAACCATTTGCCAATGTTATCAAATGGCCTTAAAGATAGAGGAGAGAGGAAAAAGAAAATAGGGGAAAACTTCTAAAGGAAGAGGTAGAGGAAGGGATAATAGAGGATCAAGAGGTGGCTATGGTGGAAGAAGTTCAGAATCAAGGACACAAGGAGAATTCAAGTACACTAATAAACAAGAGGGAAGTTCTAGTAGAGGTGATGGAGGAAGGAACTCAAACTTCAGAGTAAGAAGTGGTGGACAAGGAAGAGGCAATTACTTTGCCAATATGAAATGTTATCATTGCAACTAAATGGGACACCCTGCCTATAGGTGTCCAGAGAAGGGTAGTAATTCTCAAGGAGGTAACAAGAGAACTAATTTAGTTCATGAAGAGACAAAAGCAATAGAGACACACTCTGAGGTACCACTAAATTTCAAAGAAGGTGAGAACCTCATGATGAGGAGAACATTGATCAAGGAACCAGTCAAGGAGGAGCCAAGCCAAAGAAGGTCCCTATTTAGAATCAAATGTAAGGTGATGGAAAAAGTATGTAGAGTCATTGTAGACTCAGGGTCTACTGACAACATTGTGTCAGAAGAAGCAGTCAGCAAGTTAGTCATGACAAGGATACCTCATACCCATCCTTACAAGGTCACATGGCTCAATAAGGGACAGCATGTCTTAGTAAATGAGAAAGCTTGGGTAGAGTTCTCTATAGGGAGATATAAGGACAAGGTTCTATGTGATGTACTACCCATGGATGCATGTCACTTTCTCCTAGGCAGGCCATGGCAATTTGACCACCAAGCTATCCATGATGGAGTGAAGAACTCCTATACATTCAAGAAGGATAAAGTAACTTTCAAAACCCAATCATTGTTAGAAGATGCAGATGTGAAGATAGTAGGCCCTAATGTACTCATGGTGGGTGAAAAAGAATTCATAGAAGCCATGGAAGGAGAAGGAGTTGGTTATGCATTGGTGCTAAGACCAAGAGAAAAGAATGAAGAAAAAGGAGACAAGAAATCAGAGATACCTAAGGAGATACAAAGTATGTTGCAGACTTATGAAGGCATAGTAAGTGATGGACAACCATCAACATTACCCCCTAAAAGAGCCATAAGTCATAGGATAGACTTCATACCCAGAGCTACCCTGCCTAATAAGGCAGTCTACAAGATGACACCTCAACAAAATGAGGAAATTGCTAGGCAAATAGAAGAACTCCTTAACCAAGGCCTTATCAAGAAAAGCATTAGCCCTTGTGCAGTACCTACTCTCCTAGCACCAAAGAAAGGAGGAACATGGAGTATTTATACTGATTCAAGAGCCATAAATAGGATAACCATTAGGTATAGGTTTCCCATACCTAGGATTGAGGACCTAATGGATTGTCTAGGTGAAGCTAAGTACTTTAGTAAAATAGACTTGAAGAGTGGCTATCACCAAATTAGGATACATGAGGGAGATGAATGGAAGACAGCATTCAAAACCAATGAAGGTTTGTATGAATGGCTTGTCATGCCATTTGGACTGTCTAATGCCCCCT
>MU224858.1:10043485-10072763 GCA_018584345.1 Thuja plicata
TAGTAGGACAAGAGAGGAGCATCTTCAACACCTTGAGATTGTCTTCAAGAAGCTGCATGAAGAGAAGTTGATGATCAACTTGGAGAAATGTGAGTTCATCAAAACAGAGCTAGTGTACCTTGGGTTTGCTCTATCTCATGGCAATCTGGAAATGGACAAGAGTAAAGTGGAAGCCATCATGAATTGGCCTACTCCAAGGTCACCAATAGAGGTAAGAATTTTTCATGGCCTTGCTCAGTATTATAGGAAGTTTATAAGTCAGTTTAGTGTTATTTGTGCTCCTATGTTGGACACAATCAAAGGAGGAATGAAGACTAAGTTCATGTGGAATGAACAAGCCACTAAGAGCTTTGAGTTATTGAAAGAAAATATTTCTACACAACCTATCTTAGTCTTGCCAAGATTTGAGAATCTTTTCATCATTGAGTGTGATGCAAGCAATGTGGCTATTGGAGTTGTCCTAAGCCAAGAGGGAAGACCAGTAGCATTTCATTCAGAAAGGTTGAGTGAATCCAAGAGGAAGTATTCTTCCTATGACCTTGAAATGTATGCATTGGTTTAGGCTTTAAGGAAATGAAGACACTATTTACTCCCCAAGGAGTTCATAGTCTACTCAGATAATCAAGCTTTGACTTTCTTGAACTCTCAAGAAAAGTTAAGTCACAAGCACATGAAGTGGGTTGAGTACCTACAAGCTTATACCTTTAATATCAAACACAAGAAAGGTGTCCTCAACAAAGTGGCAGATGCATTGTCTAGAAGATCTCTCACAATTCAAGAAATTCAGTTGAAGAGTATGGGAATAGATGATTTCAAGGATCTATATGTTGGTGATGAAGACTTTGCAGACATTTATAAGGTATGTGTTGAATACAAAAACCATTTTCATAGTAAGTATGCTGAATACACTTTGCAAAGTAATCTTTTGTTCAAGGGAAATCAATTATGTGTCCCTAGAGGGTCTATTAGGGAGAACTTAATCCAAGAAAAGCACAATGGTGCATTGAGTGGTCACTTTGGGATCACTAAGACCCAAGAACTTGTTCAAAGGTTCTATTATTGGCCAATGATGAATCTTGATGTTAGGAGGTATGTGGAAAGTTGCATTGTATGTCAAAGATAAATAGGTACTTCTTCAAATGTAGGCCTTTATCAGCCACTACCTATTCCCACTAGGCCATGGGAATGCTTGAGCATGGATTTTGTAGTTGGGTTACCCAAGAAAAAATAAGGCATGGATAATGTTTATGTAGTTGTGGACAAATTCAACAAGATGGGTCACTTTGTGCCATGCAAGACCACTAATGATGCTAGCCAAATAGCCTCTCTCTTCTTCAAAGAGATAGTAAGGATCCATGGGTTACCTATGAGCATAGTGTCAGATAGAGACACTAAATTCATGAGTCATTTTTGGAAGACTCTTTGGCAAAGATTGGGCACTAATTTATCCTTTGGGTATGCATACCATCCCCAAACTGATGGTAAAACTAAAATGGTGAATAGGAGCCTTGGAAATCTACTAAGGTGCTTGACCAAGGAGTATGGATAGCAATGGGATCAATTGATTGGGCAAGTTGAGTATGTCTACAATGATATCATCAATAGATCAATAGGGAAGAGCCCCTTTGAGGTAGTGTATGGATTACATCCTAGAGGAGTCTATGAGCTGAGAGACTTGAAGGATGGATTCAAGGCAAGTGGATATGCAGATGATTTTTCTTATGCAATGCAGGAGATACATGATACAATCTGGAAAACTTTGATAGAGAACACCTTGAAACATAAAACCAAGGTTGATGAGAGTAGGAAAGCAGTTTAATTCAATGTGGGAGACACGGTCATGGTGCATCTTAACAAATCAAGACTTCAAAAGGGAGTCCCTCACAAGTTGCAGATGAGAAGGATAGGTCCCTGTCCTATCTTAGCTAAGTATGGTGATAATGCATTCAGAGTTGAGCTCCTGGAAGACAATGGACTATCACCTATTTTTAATATTGTAGACCTAGTCCATTACAAAGGACCACAGCAAGACATGGATCAGAGTCTCAAAGAAGTGATCAAAGATGTGGAAGATCTCTATTTTCCCCCTGCTACAGTCACATGAGCTGATAGTGTATTGGATACTAGAGTCTACAAACAGACTAGAACCAAAGCCTACAAGGAACACTTGATAAAGAAGCATGATCAAATGGATGTTGATGCAGTGTGGGTCAAAGAATCAGAGTTCAAGAAGATGGTGATTGATCCAAGCATCCTCAATCCAAGGGTGGATTGAACTTTTTATTTTGGGGAGGATGGTGCAGGAGCACACCTAGGCTAACCTCCATAGTTAGTATGTTTTGGCTTGTACTTGACATTGGCCAAGCCAAGATAGTTAGGTTTTTTTTAGACCTTATAAGTTCATTGCAATGTGGGATAGGTGAGTTAGTCATTAGGACAAAGGTCACTAAATTAGCCATTGTTAGTAGGTTTTAAATTCTTAGTGTTAGGAGTTTGAGATACAGTCTTCAATGTGTCTTAAACACATCAATGATGTCATAGAGATGCCTTAAGGTCATGAATGATCTTGGATCCTTTAATTAGAGAGGTTAGAGGTCCTAGAAGTTAGGAAAGTGGCATGAAGACAAAGATGCCAAAAGTTGTTACATTGTTGTCATGACAACATTTGCAATTATTGCAAATGTTGCATGCAACATTTAGTTACTTTGGATCCCCCTAGGAAATAGGAGTGGGATGTCAACCAATAATACCTAGAATAATGGAGATGGCATCTAATGTTACCCAAGACTCGAATCTCAGAAGGGAGATGATTGTAACAAGTGGTGAATATTGAAAAGTGCTCTGCAATTCTGTGTTTTCAGAAATCGCGTGCATTTTGTTGTGACAGTAACATCAAATGGATTGAATGGTTTATTTTAATTATTTTTTTGTGTTCATAGGATAGTTACAAGCATCTTTCATTCAGTAAGATATTTTTTTAGAGATAGTCTAAGGTCTGAGGTAAATTATTTTGTGTTTTGTGTGTTCACTGGTCCTGTCCTGACCAGTCAGTCAATTCATGGCTCCCCCATGAAATCTAGCCATGGGAAAAACCTCAGGATGGATGGATATGTTAGGGGAGTTAGTAGTGTATATATATTTAGGATTAGGAGTCTTAGGAAGATGGAGAGCTATTTTTACTACTAAGCCCTAGGCGAGAAGACAGTGCTTGGTTAGAGGTTTAGTGATGAAATAGTGACCACATCTTGCAGTGTAGAGAAGTATTGTATGGGACAAGTATAGTTCCAGTTAGGGTTTAGTCATATCCTAACATACTATGATGGTTGAGTTCATACCAATCACTGAGACCAATTTTAGAGCAAGTTTTCAACTAAGTTGCAGACAATCCTAGAAATTAGGCCTATTAGCCCTATTGGACATAGATTGTAGGAACCCTGTGTACGGAGGGATTAGGAAACCAAAACCTTCAAAATATCTTGTAAATTAATAGAGGGTATCTGAATGTGTGTTTTTTTTTTCAACTTCTTTGGGAAAGTTTTGAAAGAAGTGGGAAAAACACACTGTGAAAGGCTACAAGGAAATAAGCCCAATTAGGTCTATTGAAGACATAAACTTGGACTCGACTGAAAATGGTCATGAGATCCCTCAAAATGGATCCAAATGGAAGTAAATGGAATGTTTCCATGATTATGATGACCCCTATAATGAATATTTGAATGCTAGAGTGGATTTGGCACTTAGATCTTTCTAGGTGTAGTGGAAGAAGTGAAGATTTGAACTAACTAAAATGTGTTAGTCTTTCAAGGTGAAGCACATGAGTTGAGAACTCTTAGAGAAGAGTTGGAATTGGACTTAGTTAATCATCTAAGCCAATTAGGACCTAGAGGAGATTAGGTTCCTAGAAGAGACAAGCTAAGGTCTCTTGGTGTAAGTGCTAGCAAGCCTTGGAACACTTACACCAATGTATTATTAATGGTTGGGCACTAGAAGGTTTGAATGATGATGAGGGATTTCCATAGGACCTGGGGGAAATAGGGAGATTGGATATAGACAAAAAGGCATGCAACTAATATTCTCCCATTCCAGTGTCTTTAATTTTCAATTGCTCTTCAAAGTTCCTTAAGAGTGTTGCCTTGGAGTTCTCAGCCTCTTGTCCACTAGATGCTTCCTTGTTATGTAGAACCATGTTGTTGGCTTGTTTCATATTATTGCAAGAATATGTGTTATCAGTTGGTATAGAAACCTCCACTCTGTTGTGTGGGAAATGTACACACTGATGATATTTTGAGGGAAGAAATTGCATGTCATGGATCCATGGTCTCCCCAATAAGATAATGTGTGCCAAAGGTAAATCTAACACTTGGAAAGTTACATCTGTTTCAATAGGTTTGACCCTGATTAACAGAGCAACTAATCCATTTGATGAACTCTCCTCTTCATCATATGCCTTTATGGTTATTTTCCCCCTGGGATCTATAGCATGATCTGAGAAACCCAATTCTCTCACAATTTTGAGAGTGCATATATTCAAACCGATGCCTCCATCTATCAAGACACGCTTGAATTTGTGCTTGTGGATCAAAACCTCTATATGTAAAGGTTGATTATGTGGGTGATTTATCACCTTGTTGTCTTCTTCTGAGAAGGACAGGTAATGATGCAAGGTCAAGTGGTGCACCATTGTTTGGAATCGATCAATATCAAGGTCTTTCAGCAAAATTATTTCTAGAAGGGTTGTTTCAAGAACCTCCTTATGCGATGATGAGATTTTAAGCAATTCCACAATAGAAATATGGGAAGGGTTCTTGTTAATTTATCAACCAAATTGTAGTTTACATCTGGGATTGACGAGACCAATTTATTTGATGTTGAGGGTTTTGTTGTTGATGCAATAGGTTGTTTAGATGAGGATGCTACTCCCTTGAGAGTAACCTTAGATTGATTCCTTGTTATAACATTAGCTGATTTGGGTTCTTTCTTGTCTTTGATGATGATTACATTGACTGATTGATTGGATGGTGCTATCATGTGGATCACATTGTCATTATTAGAATAGGTGTAATTTATTTTAGCACCTTGATTCTTGGAATATTCCCCTTTCTCATAAGAGGGTAGAGATTGCTTAAAATCCTTGTGATCATTGGTTAACCTGTGACCATCAACTGTGATAGTTTAATTATCAATCAGGTCTTAGATGACATGTTTTAACTTCATGCATTCATTAGTCAAGTGTCCTTTGTTTTTGTGGTATTCACAAAAGTGATGTCCATTCCACCATTTGGGTTTGACAGTTGGTTCCCAAGGCTTTGAGTCTGGTATTGTGATGATTATGTTAGCCATCAACATCTTTAGTGTGGTTTTGAGAGGTTCTCCCAGAGGAGTAAAATTATGCTTGGGTTTGGATATCCAGGCCACTTTGTCCTTTTGCGTGTCTTTATTATTCTTGGTCGTTGATGAGACATTTTCATTCTTCTTAGCAGCTTGGATACTTCTAGACAGATTGAATATTGGTTCATTGGGTGTGAAATCAAATGAATCAACCACTCCATCATTGACCGCATTATTTTTCTTGTTCCAGTACTTGTTCTTGTCCTTACCATTGTTAATAGTAGGACTATTCAAGGATTTAGTATCTTTATATTAGGTGAGCTCACCTTTATTCACAATAACTTCTTCAATTCTGATGGCACTTTCCACCAATTCATGAAAGATAGTATGATTTTGTATTTGGATTGTGTAATTCATCTCGGGTACCAAGTTGTTGATGAAGATGTATATTTTCTTGGTTTCTTGGATTTGTCTGGGATATCTTGCAAACATTTTCCTCCATCTTTGTAGAAATTTCACAAAAGGTTCACCACTGTGTTGTTTGGTGTTGCATATATTTAACATGGTGACCGTGTGTAAGATATTGTAGGAGTAGTGTTGGATGAAATTTAGCACAATCTCATCGAATTTCTAAATGTCAGGTGAGAGTTTGGTGAACCAATCCAAGGATTGATCGCTGAGGCCCTGGGAGAATAGTCTCATTAGGTATTTCCTTTCATACATAAACTCCATGATAAGAGCGCAAAACTCTCTCACATGGTCTTGAGGGTCACCATCCCCATTATACTTATCATATTTTGGAATCTCGCCTTTGGGAGGAAATGATGGCATGTGTAATTTCTTAGCAAATGTAAAGGGACATATAGACTCTAGTGAGTATTTGTTAGAGGATTGTTCTTTTTCTCTCTTCAATTCTCTAAGTTCACACCTCATGTCTTTTAATTGTTGATTGAGAATAGTGATGAGAGATTCTTCCTCGTGTTGTATTATCCCTTCAACGTCAAATTCAGGAGGAAGTTTAACACCTGCAGATGCTAAGTGCATGAAGTATTTACCTTGTCCATTTCAATGAGGATTTACATACTTGTCCTAATTTCCTCTTCAGTGGGTTCCTTGATCGAGGAGGAAACACTAGTATGATGAATTTTTTGTTCTTGGCTAGCTCCCCACTCGTAGGCTAACATGGTTGACATGACTTGATGTTTAGTATGGTTTGATTGATGTTGAAAGATTAACGTTTGAAAGATTAACATTTGAAACAAGGGTATTGATTGGTATATAGTTGGCATGTCTTGATCTGGAATCCTTTGAGTAGATCTTGGTTTTTGACAGGATGAGGGTCCTGGAGTAGATTCGTCAATAGCTTTTCCCTTTGAATTGAGATCATATTTTCGTTGTTGGCTTCGAGTATGAACCATGAAATAAAATCATAGTTAAGACTTTGAGATGACCGTAATGATGGGTCAATGTCAAAGATTTCCAAATGATCACTTGTCCGAGAGGTTGATAAGAGAGATGTTGATGAAAATATGTTAAGCCTAGTACAAGGTATCATAATTTGAGACCTGAACATCTCCTGGATGACACTTGTGACTGAATTGATCAAGGTTGACTTTTCATGAGATAAATCACAAGAAGTAAGACCATTCGATAATCTAGAACAAGAGATGATGATGATCCAAGCCACTATGTGTTAAGAACTAAAGATTGATGTGAGAAGGTACAATGACTGATTTCAGGCCACACAGATAAGTAATAGGGTGAACATGAGGACATCAAGGATCAACATAATTGTTGGATTCCAATGTAAGCCCATATGAAAATTCCCAGGTTACCATATGCCAATTCCCAGGTTCTGATACGAGTTGTTGCTATCAAAGTATTTTTTCATACGACAACTCTAATGTGTCAAAATGACAGTGTAATGCAAGGACAGTTTGCCACTTGACTTGGATAGATTTTAGGACCAATTTGTGTAATCTTGAGGTGATAATGTCAATGCTTTAAAGCGTCTTATGTTATTTTTGTGTTAGTTTTGGGTGATTCAAACACATCAAACACAAATGAGTGAAAATCAAACACACTTTCTATCCCTGGAGTCAGTTGGCTTAGTGAGAAAATCCTCACTCGTTAACTTAGGTGCACACCCAATAGCTAATCAGAATCCGACCACTACCATCCACGCAATTGGTATAGTGATGTCGTACTAGCCAAATCCAAATACTGATGGGGGCACAATATGACTAGTGTCTTGGGGGAGTTATTATCTCCCTTGCACTTGGATTATCCATTTTTGAAGGTGAACTAGGTGGTTACTACTCTATGGAGTCTAATAAGGGTCTCCGTTAAAATACATCCTTTGTGTCTACGCAAGCGAGATTCAGGCATATAGCCCTACAAAGAATCTTAGCACGAGTAGTCACATAAATGTGATTGAGACCCAAGGGCCCTACTATGTATTAGGTGAGAGTCGGGTATAAGCTCAAATGGTATCTGACTTTCAAGGCTTACCCCCAAGAAGAAAATTTGATTAACATGAGTTGAAGTGGTGTGGCTTACACCTTGTTCTCACATGGGTCAATCCTGAGATTTTTTTACTTCAACCGACAGACCCATTTAAAAGGTATGCATGAAAGGAAATGGATATCAAAGAGAAGGCCTAGATTTATGATTCTCCCCCAAAGAGGAGAAGAGCATAATCTCTTATTTCCTTTTGTTTTTCTCAAACACATCAAAGACACCAAATTTTGCCCAAAAGATTGATTACCTAAGACAAGTCAAACATGTCTAGGTTTTTGATCTTTCCTAAAAGGAAAGAGAGCATAATCCCCTAATGTCTAGCTTGGCTCACACAAGAAATCCCTAATTAAACTAGGTGCCTAGATAGCCATTTAAAGAAAACAAGATCAATTGGTTGATGGAGATATTAGGCAACCTGCAAAAAAAAGGCTTACTAGTCTCAACAAGATTCCTTTCTTCGTCAATTGTCCTACAAGCACAAATGAATTATCAATTAGCAAAAAAGGGTTTTCTTAGTGTTACTTTGACAAGCGAACCTTCCATTAGATGTCCTGCAAAAACATGTTAAGCTGCCAAATCAGAGAACCAAAAGACCAACACAACCATGTCAGAGGTTAGAAGCCAAAAATCAGATCAAATCAACTCCGAAAAGTGCTCTCTATTTTTGAAATGACAGAGTACAGAGAACAGAATGGCATCAAAACTTGTACGACAATTTAAAACTAACTATACGACAAAATAGAGGAAGATGATCTCTCGTACGATAATTTAAGCAGGTTAGTACAATAATATAAACCAAATGCAAACTCATACGATAATACATATGATCTGAAATGACAAAATATAGTCTAGTGATTTGTCATACAAGTAGGCATGGTAGGCCATAGGAAAATGATCATAGTTTTGGAAAAATGTTAAAAATATTGAGAATTGAAGCTAAAAACCATTTCGAGCCCCACAGTGAGTGCTAGATGTGTGTGTGTGGTAAATGTGGTCTTCAACCTGAAAACACCAAATGCTCAATAAACCATTATCTCAAGGGTTATCAATCAATCAAATCAAAATCTAACATTAGGAAACTACCCTCAAAAGGAGCTTATTGCTTCCTAGTTGAAGCGAGTGTGATTCTCAATGAATGTTCATCAGTTTGGCATTTGGAATCAGTGACTAAGCAACTCCAAAATGGAAGATTCAAGAGATGGGCATGATGCATGAACTTGCATACTTTTCCCCGAAGATCATGGAGATGAAATGCATAAGTGCAACTAAGATAAATGAATGCTAAACATGAGTTAATCTAAGAAAAATACAACAACATACTAAGGAAATGAAACTAGAATTCCTTTTAATAAAAAAGCTACCGTGAAAATGCATTCTAAAACATGATCAAAACCTAGAATCAAAATAGAATTATGATGATACTTCTCCAATTTGCGTCCCTTTGAGCAACGAGAGATATCCCTTTTATAGGAATTCCCTCGAAATGGACGGCCGAGATTTAGCCACAAAGGGTGGTTGAGATGCATTTCCCTTCAATCCATGTGAGCTTGATATGGGTGGAAGATCGTTGATTGGTCAACCTTATGCTTGTTTGGGGGAGAATGAGATAAATTTGGTAATTATCCCCTTTTAATTTCTTTTATTTGAATTTTATGTGCTCACACATGTGTGAGGATGTGTGAAGGGATTCTTTTAATTAAAAGTGTTAGGACTTTTAATTAAACCCTATAGTTCCAAGCAATTAAATGATTTGAGCTTTGATTAAGGATTTGATTCAACAGGTTTATTTAATTATGCAAGCAAGTTTGATTAAATACGTACATAATTAAGGTCTACCAATAAATGCCTTTGATTTAGGATTTTTAAGGTCAATTAATCGAATTAGGGGCTATGGGTTTACTAGACCAATTTTAGGTGATTACAATCTCAACTTTTGACTTTGTGTTCTTAGTATGTTGGCAAGCATATTTTTGATGAATAATGAGTTTTAGTGAGTTTCAGTGGTTGTTATCTTTAGGGGAGACTTAGATATGTCTTTGGATGTCAAATTTATGACCGCTACTACTGAAGTAAGTTTATGTGAGAGTTGTGATTGAATGGAGTATAACAGTACAACTACTAGAACAATTATTGACAAGTGATAGATGATTTTAATGTCTTGTCAAATCTCTGATGTATCTTGTGGCACATTAATAGGATATGGTGGTTAACATTGTTTAGATGCTACAATTGCAATCACAACTAATTTGAGTGATCGGTGAGAAGGATAAGTGATCAGTGAATAGAAACAATGTTCTTCAACAAGTTAAGTATTTATGCTCTTGAGCTATCGATGGCAGATCTTGTATCAATGATCAATATCGATGCGACAGTGATTAAAGATGAATCATTTACAATCTAATGATATGTATTCATGATTGGAGGTGATAATCTAGCATCACATTGATCGATGTTATCTTGTGGAGAAGATTCTTGAGGAAGTTTGAGTATGGTCAAAATGTGTTTGACTATTTGGCTCAATTTCATATGTAAATCATTGTGTAGGCGAACACGGTCTTGGAAATATGTTTTGTGTATTTAATTTTGTTATTTGGTATGTTGTATCTGAGAAGGATTCTTTTTAACTTCATTTTAGGGTTTGATTAAGGTGGCAGACTTCATAGTTCATTATTTAAAGGTTGAAGCTGAATGCAAAGTGTGTTGATTGTGTGTTGTGCAAGTGTGGTGTAAGGTGCATGTTGCGATCAAGCCAGGGAAGAGTTAAGTATGCATAGAAGAGATTGTGTGCTTCAGAGGATCTGATCAATCACAGGTAGTGCTATTTTGAAGATCATTGTTTTTTTGTTCCCTAACAGTTACAACAGTTGAAATCTCCTAATAGGGTAGATCCTAACATATCTTTATTGTAAATCCTCTAATAAGGTGACACATTAGCTTTTGTTTTAAGTCCTCTAACAAGGCTAATCTTAATAGGGTAAAGGTTCTAATAGGCCTAAGGTAAATCCTTTAACCATGTATCACCTAACAATGTTGTTGTAAACTCCTAATAGGGTTAAGTTCCTCACAGGGCGTACTTTAGAAGAGTACATTATTTTAGTGGGTACTAATCCCCACCGTGGTCTTTTCCCTATTTGGGTTTCCACTAGATAAATCTGTGTGTCAAATTTGTGGATGGTCTTGGATGCTTAAGATTTTCATTTTTTGCTATTAAGGTTATTCTTGTCAATGCTGATTAAAGTTTAAGTGATTGGAAAGTTGGTTTATTTGGTAGATTACCGATTCACCCCCCCAGTAATCTGATCTCAGGTCTAACATATGTTTGGTTAATGATTGCAGGAACATATCATAGGTTGAGAAGAGTTTATTTATTGATATTTTAATGGATTACATCAATCTTTAATCGGATGTATATAACACATGAATATACATTTGGATCCTAATGTTTTAAAGGAAAACAAGTGATTTATCTTTCAAGGAGAATAACAATTTGGAGATCATTGTTTAAATTCATTTTCTTACATTCAGATGTTTCCTGATTTAAATATGATTCTACACTTCATAATCTGATAAATACATTTGAAGAAGGCTTGTATACTTTATTGATGTAAAAGCACAGTTAGAGAGATAGGAAGAGAAGAGAGGTAAATCTTGCTTTATGTTTTCAACTATGAGTTGAATTCTTGATTCATGATTTGTATAATAACAGAGATGATCCTTTGATTTGTTCATGTCAGAAGTTGGTGTTTCTTAAATTTTGAAGTTGGTGCTTCTGATATAGGGGATCGTTGTTCCTTGAGATAGGTGTCTCTAAAATAGGGTGTTGGTGCTTCCCAGAGTTGTAGCTCTAAAAGTTTTTCCCAAGAGGCTAATAAAGTTTCAGATTCAAAGTGGGTTTTTAACCTAAGGGGTTTTCCACTATAAAGATTGTGTAATATTTTCTTCTTGCATTTCTTGTTCTTATTTCATAACTTCGTGTTATAATTGTAAAACTTGAAAAGAACAAGTTTTTAAGTAACCACTTATTCACCCGCCTCTCAATGGTGTTTGTATTCCAAAAAGTGGTAGCAGAGCCTTGGGTCACGAGTTTGAGTCTCCCTGCAGTGGGTGTTGAAGGCTCATTCGGTGTTGAGAGGGAGATTGTTGACTTGGTGGTCAACACCTCCTTGGAGATTTGTGACATGGCTTAACCGCCTCCTGTGGATCGGGTTAAATCTGGCGTTTGTATCAAGCATTGATAGTTTGATTTTTTGGTGCAACAAAAAATGATTCCAACAATACCAAATCCCTCTTTGTCTTAAATCTCGCATTAGTGCCCTTATTCTTTTGGTTGTGCTAATCATATTTTCACTTAAGGGTTGAGTTTGTATTCCTAATGTATCTTAGAAATTGGTGAGTGATCTACGTCTTAGCATTGCTCACCATATTCTACAATACAATTATTAACTATTTCATTTGATTTAATGGAAATGGTAGAAAAAGAAGGCATGTGATTAATTGGTTTTGATGTTGCATGCCTACATAATTTAGACGCATGTGTTTGCAAAAGGTATGACCAAGGTGTCACTTTGGCTATAATTATTTATATTTGAGAGCCTTGATGGTCGAGCCTTGAAAAGTGTTGGCTAGACATTATATTTGTAAGTTTTTTCCTAAATCTAGACTAAAGTAGAAGGGTATTGAGCCAGTTTATATTTTATTTAGAAGTTTTAAATACCTTATTAGGTGTTCCTTAATCTTTAATTCAACTTGAAGTCTTTGGAGTAGGTTAAAGGGAATGTTGTTGAATGCAGCATTTCAAAATAAATTTGAGATAATTTCTATCCTTGTAGATCTATATAGTGGTTGATAGAAATTAATGGGAAGATATTGGCTTTATAAAAATGTTTCTGTACTCTTAAATAATTTAATAAGGGTATTAGAACATTTGGGAAAATAATTGAGTTAGGCATATAAACGTATCAAATATTCATATTTCTTATATAAGAACTTATTATCTTATTGTTGTTATTATTAATCATAATTGTTTGGTGCTTGAAAGAAACTATGATACAATTCTATGACTTGATTTTTTTGAGTTTGTGAGGGTAAACAAATTGAGATCTCCAAAAAATTGTACACAATAAGTTAATGGAATTGAATCATCTTCATTTTCATTTTAATATTCTTTGGGGAAAATGATTCAAATACATTTTGGTCTATTGAGCTCAACAATATTTGGTCTAGAGTGATTGAACCCAATAAATGTTTCTTTATTCTTTAGATGGTTTTCATTGAATAAAAGTTCATTGTTAGGAAAATTATCTATTGATCATAATTTATATTTAGATTTAATGGATTTTTTTTGAGAGTTTATTTTCAAATATTCTTTTGATAAGGTAGTTTGGGACTTTTTTTTTTGCCTATTTGGTTTGTATGAGAAAGGTTTAAGGATATTAATTTTGATTTGATATTCAATTTGGTCATAATTTTACTTTTAAGATCATTGCTAAGTTTTGGTTTCCCATGTTTCTATAGAAATTTATGATATTTATTGATATAAAAACAAACATGTTTTCCAAAGGTATTCATATGAGTTTTTTTGCATTTGTAAAGAAGTCACAATTCTATATATTTCCTTTCAAGTTTGTAAGTAGGTTGGAAAACATGAAGAAATGATCTACAAGATTGATGAAGTTAATTTACATGGTAGTTGTATGTCTAGTGATTCCAGAGATGGAAAGTACTATGGGATTTGCAGTAGTTCCTCAAAGGAGCTTGACATTTCTAAGATGATTGATTTTGATGATTTTACTATCTCCTCTTTCCTAGAGTGGTAGCTAGAAAAATAATAAGTATACAATTCAAGATCTTAAAAAAAAAATTAAATTTATTATTGATGAAGAAAATCGCAATGTTAGTAAAAAATATTAATGTATAAGTTTATTATCTGACCTTTAATTGTTATATTTTTGGTGAAATATGGTAGTTCATCACATGTTCTATATCTGTGACTTATATATTTATATCATAACTACTATTGAATATGGTTGCCCCTTTGTTTTAGCATATTATGCATTGGGTAATTAGGTATGTTGGTTTGCTCAAGTTTTTGAAGGATTGCTGAGAATTTTATTTTATTGTAGTGGTTTTCTCTATAGATTATGATTTGATCCATTTTTCCATGCTTTGTAAGATTTGATGCTCTTTAAGCTACATTTGTGTACTTGTTCAATATATAAAAAAGAACATATTCATGGTAGCTAGGTTAACTCCCTATACCTACAAATTACATTGACATCAATAAAGACATGGGAAAACTTGTGTTGAATTCATAGGATGGGTTACAACCATTTAAACATATAGGAAACCAATTTCAATTGTCATCTTTCCATTGACAATCTGTGGAATACAACCACAAAAATAATTATTAATTTATTTTTCATGCCTATCCCAACATAGAAACATACAATCATATAATCTTCTAATAGCCTCCCAAACACAAGAAGTGAAAATCCAAATGGCAAGGTGGAAGATCAAATGCCCTAACACTTCAAAATTTGCTCACTATTCATAAAAAAATGAGATTTCCACTTTGCTAGTAAGATTTAAGTCACTAGTTTGAGAAGTATTCACTAAGTTGACCAAAACATTCCCCAATTTATGTACTAGAGTTTGTTGGGACATAGAAAGAACCAATCACCTACACAAATAGCAAACTCATCATTCTCACCCTTTAGGTACTTTTAGTTCAATAAGTTTAGAGTGGAAACATTTCAAAGGAGTCTCATACCATCATTGATTTATACTAATCCTTCCCACAGCATGGATAAAGTTGTTTGTAGACACCTAAGTTTCACCATTTATCCTTAATTTTACACATAAACTATATTAAGAGTTTTATAATTTGTATTATTTTAAGATTCAAAACATACATATCATTTTTAGGCAATCTTATTTGAAAATTTGTATTTGTATTGACCTTTTTTTTACAAAAGTGTCAAAATGTTTTGAACTTTTACCTCATAGACTTAGTCTTTTATAGTTTAAATTACAGTAGTAATTTCTTATGTATTTCTCTTAAGAAGATCCCTATTGTACTACTCATATGGTGGTAAATATTTGTATCAATTGGCTTAGATGCTCAGTTCAAGTATATTTGTAGGTTGTTAAAAAATATACTTAAAATTTCTAAATTAGAGTTATGACATATTGATGTCATGTAACAAAATCTTAAAATCTAAGAAATATAACAAAATTAAATCAACTAGCTATTTTTGGGGCAATATATATTATTTTTGTTGTTTTGATCATAAGTTATAAAGTGTAACTTTTTATATGCATTAAAAGTGGAACAATCGAATATTATTTAGGTTCGTTTTAACGTTTGCTAGAACAATTATAAGCCTTATGGGATTGGTTGTGAGTTACAAACCTAAAATTTCATGTGAATTTAAATTAATAGCTACTTCAATAAACATGCTCACCTTCTCCTTTTCAATAATTGGATGTGTCAAGGTGTGCCTAGGGACATTGTTGAGAAGATTGCTAACTTGATAGCTAAATGCATTTTCCTTGGCCAACCACTGTGGTAGGTTCAATAAGTGGTGATGAGAAATATTGAAGACAATTTTCACCAACATGTAGATAACCTATATGTAAATGATATGGATTTGATTCTCTGTAGCTTTTGAAATTAAAATGCGCTCTAATGATTCTCCTTGCAATTGCCTCCCATGAATTAACTCCATATTTAATATCTTTAAATACCAAACCATAGCAACATGTTGCACAAATGTATACCAAGTTGGCTCACAATGGTTAATATAAAGGTGTAAAAATTTTAGGCTCATTGTTGAGGAGATTCTCAACTCAATACATGAATGCATTCTCCTTGGTCAACCACCCTAGCAGGTTGAATAAGTGGTGATGAGAAATATTGAACACAACTTTCACCAACATACATATAACCTCCATGTAAATGATATGGATTTGATTCTTTGTCCCTATAGAAATAAAAATGCTCTCTAATAATTCTCCTTGCAATTGTTTCATATGAATTAATTTCATCAAAGATATCGGATTTCTACAATCCATTGAGATATTGTAATACTTCTCTGTGTAGATTGTGTTAAGAGATTTTTTTTCAAAACTCTTCCGGGTAGATTGTAAAACTCTTAACGCAATCTACCAATAAAAGTGTTACAATAACTTAATTTCATGTTTAACGTCTTAAATACCAAACCATAGCAACATGTTGCACAAATATATACCAAGTTGGCTCACAATGGTTGATATAAATGTATGAAAACTTTAGAATCAAAATTTAAATATTTGAATTCTAAGTTCATTCTTAAGCACCTCAAGGTTAAATTAGAGAAACTTGAAAATAAAGCTTAGAGATAAAATTGATAATCATGAGACCATGAGTGTTTATGAGAGTAAATGCATATAAAAGTAGAATAATAAGGTATAAATGTTAAACTCATAAAAATAAATATAAATGAAAATAAATAGAAATAAACAAAAATTAAGACATGAGTTGATCCTAAGATAAAAACTAGTCACTTTAAGTCATTCCTATAAAATAGACCCAAAACTAAAAGAAAAATGAAATGAAAACAATAGCTTCACTAGTAGGGTTCATCACTTGGTATGCTGGTTAAGTGGTGGAGGTATTGTCGTGCCCACCAAGATTTAAACCCCTATTAAAAGAGACAAATCACTTATTTAAAAAAAAAATCATTTTATCACCTCATATTTATAAAAAAATATATATTTATAACGATGCTTCAAATTATCTTATTATTATTCTTAAAATAGTTACAACGGCTATTTCAAACTTCCCGGGCTACTAGGGCACCTATAAAAAAATAATCTGTTTATTTTTTTTTAAATATGATCACCTTACCTTCCCATTTTGGACACACTGCAACGCATGATTTGGGATTCTGCTTTCATTATATTTTTATTTTGAAAGAGAACAGTTAAATTGAGCTTTCAGGAGGTGAGATTACTGGGCTTTTGCCATTAAAAAGGTTAAAGCTCTTCTTATTATCATATCTGATATTTGGCCAATGAGATATGACAAGGGTGTATATCCATACTAAAGAATTTCTCTACAAACAGATTCAAACTCATGGATCTTACTAAGTAAAGATAAGTTTCAGATCCTTGATTCCACCAACTGCAAATCAAAATATAAATTGCAGAGTCGGCAAATTCTGTTGTACTAACATGTACTCCAATAAGGTATTTGGCCTCCAGATAAGAGTATTGGCTCTCTAGATAATAGGAATTTTGCTTCCAAAACTAACATGTTTTTTTTTTGAGATTTTGCAGCGAAGTGATGAAATGATAGAGAACCACAAGATGGGTTCCAAGCCAACCCAGACAAAAGGTACCTGGACATTTCTAATTGTTCTCTAATTAGTGTTCTTGCTAGTTAGACATAAATTGTTTTTCTGGAGTTATAGGTATGCTTGTAATGGTTCTTCAAGATTCTAAAGGAAATGGTAGCTGCAGCTGCAGGAATTTCTTGCCAAAATGTTTCGCAAGCTGATGGTAGGAAGGTTCTGGGAGATATAGGAAATTTTGTAGGAGATTTTAAAAGCAGATGTAATATCCCCAATCAATCGCTCAATGGGTATGTTTCATTGTATCTTATCAAATTGAATTGTTTCGTGGATCAAATGTGTAGATAGAACAAGAATGTCATGATTATTATAAATTAGAATGGTCAATACTTTCTAAATTTAAGAGATAATGGGTATGATTTTGTCTATCATTTTTGGCACCAGGTCTTTCAAAATTGATCATTTTCAATGACCAATTGTGTAATAACATAGTGTGATAGTTGAATCATAGTGTTGTGGTTTTTGTCATCGAAGCTCAAATCCTTACCGGATTGTTATTGTTAGTATTCATGTTGTGGATGAGGTTCTTATCTGTAACTCCACCGGTTTATAACTTCAGACAAAAACATTTACCCTAAATTTCAAAAAAAAATGTGTGAACAAATGAAGAAAATATATATGTATGTATGGAGATGAACTGTACTCTCTGGATAAGATATAGTATATATGTGTGAGATAGAGGATGGATAGTGCATTCTGAATAAGATAGGGTTCAACAGTAATGTTTAATCTTTCAACCTCAACAATACATCTTTCTAAATTGTTTCTCAATATGTCACTACATGGATCAATTGTGTGGATAAATAAGACTTCGACGAATATATATAGGGTGGGATGGACTCTGCTCTCTGAATTTAAGAGAACTGTCAATGGGTATAAAATGACTCTAACTCACACTAAATCTTAAGAAATGAATGCACACTATGCCCTTCTTGGATCAGTTATGTGTATAGAATAAGAGTTATATGAATACGAAGTGATGTGAGCTAGAATAAGAGTTATATCAGTCTTTGTACTAAGTCTTTCCAAATTGCTTGTTATTTCAGTGGTCAATTGTGTAATTGTGTGGATAGAATGTAGTTAATGATATAGCGTAATAGTTAAATCATGGTGTCATGGTTCTTGTCATCAAAATAATTGCTGAGTGTTCATGTTGTGAATGAAACCCCATCTCCCTCTGTAACCTTGCCAATATATAACTCCAACTCTGATAAAAAAAAATAAAAAATGATATATGTGTATTTATATATGGGCTGTTTTAATGAACTTTGCTCTCTGAATAAGACAGTATATATGTGTGAGACAGAAGATGGACAGTGCATTCGGAATAAGATAGGGTTCAACAATCATGTTCATATTTCTCAACCTTAACAATATATTTTTTCAAATTGTTTCTCATTATGTTACTACATGGATAAATTGTGTGGGCAAATAAGAATTGGATATATATAGAGAGTCGGATGGACTCTGCTCTCTGATTATGAGAAAGTGTCAATGGTTATGAAATGACTCCCAGTCGGTAAATCTTAAGAAATAGATGCACACTATAGCCTTCTTGGATCAATTATGTGCATAGAATAGTTGTGGGCTGTATTTTCACTTGAGCTATGGCAGTGTTTCTGTTTTACAGCCACCACCTATTCCTAATGTCCGGTGTCATAACAAGGTTCGTTGCTCTATGCTTCTCAAGTTTTTGGTACCCCTCTGTGGATTCTGAGGCCAGATCTATCCAGAGAAGTTATGTCATTGTATCTGATTCTTCATTTGTTGACATTTTCAGGAGCTCTGGATATCGATTGCTTTTCAATCCACAGCTTCCCGAGAACAGGGAACTCTGTATCACCGATAAGGTTATCTAAATTTGACACTCATTGAATATATTAATTATGCTCTGATCTTCGTTTGCCTTATGCCTTTCTCATTATTTGTTTCAGCAGTGTCAAGCAGAGTTTAACAGACAAAGGAAGACCTGTACTTCCCAGAATCTTTCTCCAACAGATAAACATACCAAGGATGATGCAAAAGACCTGGTAATTGTTGGACTAGCACGCAAGGTAAATGCAGATCATAACAACAATCTCCAAGCTGGAATAAGAAAAGTGAAAGCTCCAATGCCAACTGCAAACCTTACAGCTCAATGTGAACATTGTGAAGCGGTACATATTTTCCTTCCAGGCATAATTGACCTTTGCTTTAAATTTTCAATATATGTACGTAAGCTGAGCATACCAGTACTGCTTTCTAGTTATATAAGGTACAAGATTTTTTTTCTGGTAGATTTTGTTTTCCTTAATTTTTCATGTTCAGACATAAGTATTTTCAAATAATTGGTAAGATTTGTTAGGTAGTGTTGTATTTTTCCATGTTTAATAGTTCTGATGGGTCTAACTCGTAGCAATTACATTTTTTTGTTCGTTGGGAAAAGAAAACATGGTTGTTATTTTTTGTTTTTCTTATTTTTTTTTATAGACAAATAGCAACTATGGGGTTGCACCCTTCATATTAAAGTATAAAAAAGTTTTACATTTGATTTCATTTGGATAAGTCTATCAGCAGACCAAAATATGCAATCAGCCCAGCCCAAAAAAAAACCCTTCCCCAAAAATCCATCCATTAGCAGGTACAGCATGGACTAGACCAAACCCAACAACAAAAGGAACAAAACAACGACCACAAGAAACCCCTACATTCTGAGCTCCCAGTGACAGAATGAAGCTAACAGTCATAGATAATATATATAATAATTATAGCTTCAGTCTGAGCTCCCAGTGACAGAATGAAGCTAACAGTCACAGATCCCCTGACCTCATATCTCTGACACCCGCCCTTCACAGCGGCCAGCCTTGCTTTGAAGATGCATTTCAGGCCACAATTGGCATGGTCCTCCAAGGCTGCAACATCCTTCTCTTCCATTTTCACACCTCCTCCTCGCCACCCTCTTCCATAACGTCCACGCCAAAGTTAGCCTCGTCCGAGACCCCTTAGCCCTTCTTTCTTGAGATATTTTTGCAGCTGCCTGTTTGTCCCTTCTGGTGCCATCCCCAACATCATTTTCAGGAAAGACACACTCCTCACTTCCTCTGCGGCAGAATACAAGGGTTTGGGGATTGTATCAGTGGATATTTGGCAGCCTCCCTCCCACGGTTACACACAACATAATAGTCTGTCGGCAGAGGAATCTATGCTCCCAGTCCACAGCAGTTGGATGGTGTTGGTTGGTACTTCTAGTTTATTATTAGACAAGATTTTTTGGTTGTGCGATTCTTTTGTTTTTAGGTACATTTTTAAGGAGTGGAATGGGTGGCTGATTGTTTGGCCAAATGAGCTTTGATCAAATGTATGGTTGAAATATTGTAGATAAGAGAACAATTGCCTGTCAAAATAGCTACTATATTAGATCATTTAGTAAACAGTGATAAAGAAGCTCATTTAGTAAACAGTGACATAGCTCTTTAAGCTTTTTGTAAAAGGGCTTGTCCTTCTTCTATGTATCTTTCTTGCTTATTGCTTATTCTTGAGTAATTTTTTATCCCTCCTTTAATAAGTCCACATTCTGTAAGACATTGTTCAATTCCCCAAGAAAATTACAGCAAACCAACCTTTTCACATGGCCTTCACTGAGACATCGGTGTTAACTTGATGTCGATGATCTGCCCTCAAGATGTCATCTCCGAGCACCACCCCGAATCCCGAAAGCGTGAATTATCAAACTATGGTCTGATTTGAAAATCCTCCCGAGTCTCTTGTTAGAAACCCTTCCAAGGAATAACATCTGTCTCTTTTGAGTTTTGACACACCACGCCCAATGGCGTTTCCATAGATGTCGCGCATTGTAAATAACCAACCGTCCACCTAGGTGACTCACCAACACAGTACCAAGAGGAAGACGAGTTTAACTTAGGCTAACCCACTTCAATCTCAAAATTTTCTGAAATGCAATCAATAATCCTTCAACCGGAATCACTACACCCATCCCTCATCATTAACATGAACTCTTACAATCCCGGGGAAATCAAACTTCAATAATCCAAGTAAAGGACATGTAGGATCCCAATGCTGAAATGGTAGACGATCGGCCAAATCACTTTAATAGTTGTCATGGGGATCCTCTACTCTGCTTGTCATGAAGAGTTGAAGAGAGATGCTCTATATAAAATGTATTTTTGAAAATGTAGAAAAAACAATAGAACTTTATGAAAATTTCAATATTTGGTCTTCATAGTTTGCATCCCCTTTGGTCTTCATAGTTTGCATCCCCAGCACTGTAAATCCGAAAAAATCTGCTAAAAAATAGTACATTTTTAGCATTTGTGAATTTTTTTTCTTTTTCTCTTTATTGTTTAGTGCATTCTATTTGGAGATGTGCATTTTATTTGGAGATTAGTGAGCACACCAAACTCTACAAAAGATTAGGATCATTGAACAAACGACCATGTTGGCAGTGAGGGAGTTAATTTATCTGTAGCGCCATCACATCACACTTTTTCCATAGGATTCTCATATCTCCTCAATTGTCTAACCGCCTCCATGACCTTGAATTACTCTATCATCGTGATGTCACTCTTCCCAGCAAGCAAGCAGCCCAGCCAACATTGCTGACTAGATGGCAGCATGTTACTCGGACACCTTTTTTGCTAGTTCGTCACCCCGTCATTGCCCTCTCTAAAGAAAGAGATATTTTAAAATCACCAAATTTATTACTCAATTCCCATACGGTTGATATCTATTTATTTAATTTCCAATTAGAAGTGACTTTTTGTCGAATCATGTAAATCGTATTCATAGAATCACCTTCCAAATGTTGTCTATTTGCTTTTAGTTCAGGCTCACACTTTAGCCCTATTAGTTGTGATTCCCAAGAATTCAAATTTTTCTCACAAGATCTATCTTGCATGGTCTCTGGCCACACAACCTGTGCCACTTGGGCCCGGGTTCCCTTGCTAAGATCCATCATAGTTGATTTTTACCCATCTTGCAATCCACTTACTCCTTCCCTCAGGTTTGTGGGAGGATTATCCTTTCAGACCCCATTAACAAGGGAAACTTTTCCTATTTTTATCCGTTTTATAAAGCACTAATGATTTTTTATTTATTTTTGGGCATGATTTAAACAATGTGTAAAATCTATTTTGATATGCTTATTGATATTTGCATATGATAAAAGGTTGAGCAAGACATCCATTATTATATTTGAGTTGAGTTTTATACAACAGAGAAGTTTACTGCGCTAGGCAATAAGTTTTGCTTTCTGTCAACTCTGTAATTTGCACTAGATTGTATATGCGCTCCTTTCTTTAAACAGGTTTATCAAGCTTCTTTTCTTAACAAAACTGTGGACCTTCTTATCTGCAGAATCTTTTGCAGGATTTCTATGGTGGATTTGATGGTATAGTGTCCACGGCAAATGCCCTTTTGCCAGACATTGATGGAGGGGATCTTGATAATCAGTTGGCAGTGACTGAATATGTGGAAGATATCTACAAGTTCTATAAGGAAAATGAGGTACTTAATTGTGATCTCTTTTCCTTTCCTATATTTCAAACTAAGCTATGGATGTTTGAATGCCCAGCCATTGATCATTTCTGGTCTACCCTTTTTCAGAGAATGAGCCGGGTGCAAAATTACATGGTCTCTCAATTAGAGATAAATGCAAAGATGAGAGCAATACTGGTTGACTGGCTGATTGAGGTAAATTCTCTTCTTGGCATATCTTTAAAAGTTCATTGAAAATATCTACATTGATAAGGAGTGATGAATGATCTTATGGTTAAGATTGGAACTTGCAGGTGCATTTGCATTTTGACTTGATGCCAGAGACATTGTACCTTACCATAAACCTGCTTGATAGATATCTATGCACTGCATCTGTTTCAAAGAGGAATTTGCAGTTATTGGGCCTCACTGCAATGCTTATAGCTTCCAAATATGAGGAAGTTTCGCCTGCATCGGTAAGGCTTTTATTAATGGGTAAAGATTAAAAAATTCCAAAACAATGGAGAATATAACTTGTGTTCCTGACACGTTGTAATTTTGATTGCAGGTATATGATCTGGTCAGTATCTCGGGCAACTCATGTACAAGAGAGAAGATTCTGGCTATGGAAAAGACTATGCTCAACAAACTCAAATTCCACATCACAGTCCCAACTCCATATGTATTCCTTGTTCGGTTTCTTAAGGCAGCTGACTCTGACAAAGAGGCAATAACTTATACAGGCTCTGAACCCTTTTCATTAATATTTTCCCTATCATTTTCTTTATTAGGCTACTGTTTCTATCCCTCGTAATTTTATGTTTTTAAAAATGTTCAGATGGAAAATCTGGTGTTCTTCCTAACCGAGCTAAGCTTGGTGCAATATGTTATGGTCAAGTTTACTCCTTCAGTGCTTGCTTCTGCAGCAGTCTACACTGCTAGGTGCACCTTGAAGAAGAAACACATTTGGACGAATATACTTAAACACCATACAGGTTATTCTGAAGCAGATCTCATGTAAGCTTCTTGTCCTGAAATTCCCCTGAATCTGAAATGAGAAATAGCAAGGTATTTCTTTGTAAATTGTTTCATTGTCAGAAGTTTTCTTGTGCAGGGAATGCGTTAAGCTAATGGTTGCATTTCACAAGAGTTCAGCAGAAAATGGACCCAAAAGTGTCCGAAAGAAGTACTCTGCCCCGGAGTTTAACTCTGTGGCTCTTCTGAGTCCTGGCAAGCTGCCTGTTTGGACTTAAATTAGTAGTTCTTATGATCCTGTTATCAGGATTCAATGTATAGTTTTTGAATCAAATTTATTGAACTATGTTTATTCATAATTTTTTTTCTAATATTATGATATTGTTAGAATTTTGTAGTTTTGACTTAAATTTATTGAACCAAGTTTTGTTTCAATTCCTAATAGCATCAACTCTTTAGTAAATTCATTGAGTTATATGTGTGTGCACTTATGTATTCATATTTGTCAACCTGGGCCTTTTAAACTAGAATACACTTATTTTTTTCATTGACTTGAGCAGATTTGAACTTAAGACCTTCCAATTGAAAGACATTGCAGCTTACCACTGCACCATGGGGTTATCCCATAGTACAGTGGTAAGCTGCAATTTTTATGAGATAATTTAAAAGTCTTAAGATATTGCTAACTTTAAACTTGGTTTTTTTAAGGTACAATATTATGCTTGAGAGAGCTGTTTTAAGAAGAGGTTTTCAATGTATACAAGTACCCACTTAAATGAAGTATCGCCCATAGGAAATATATGGACCTTTGTTATACCAAATCATAAGCTACCCTATGATGTAAAAAAAACTCTATGTAAAATTTAGGGAAAGAAAAGAGAAATTTGTTGTGATTAAGTTTATCTAATGTTTGGATAGATTAGGTTTGAATTATTTTGGTGTTGGTATAGATGGTAAAAAGAGTTTAAAATGTAGAATATGATTTGTATGAGGAGGTATGTGCAAAAAAAATTAAAATGATCATACATTACAAAGAAATAAACAGAAAATTAATATATCATAACACAATGATTTATGTCAAAAAACTATTTACAAGAAAAACTATACATTTCAAAGAAACTCAATGTATTGTTCAATAATCAATACTTACAATTCACTTACAAAGTCTAAATATTTAGAGGAGTATCACCAACAAGTGATTTGGAGCAATACTAGCAACATAGCAATAGCTACAAAACTCACTATAAAACTCTCATCTTGAGTATCTAATAAATAGGATAAGAAATACATGAAACCAACAACAAGTAATTAGGAAACAATGAGCTTTAACCATCCAAAGTGTGATGCCCAAATACCTAGTTAAATTACATCGCCTAAATCCCAAGACTAGTCCACAAGCTAAAAATAACATTTTCTTCCTATCACTAACATAGGTGCTCCATTCTAACTGTGTGATCTCCAATCAAAGATGTCTTATGATGTGTTGTAACATCAACAAGTGTAACTCTCTCTTAAAACTCTCTTATGAGTCATAGATGCTCTTACAATTTTGATGTGGGAGGCCCAATTTTAATAAGTTGTAGCTTTTGATCTAGGAAGCCAATAAATATTTTTTTAAAAAAATTGAAAATCTTAAAGAGATCCATATTGTCATAACCTTCTTGCTCTAACTAAGGCCTATATTAGTATTTGTGGGGCCAAAACCAATCTTTAGATCCTTGAAAATTATATTTTTATGTTTTATAGCCCAAGTTTATATATTTTCATGTTCTTTACATGAGAGTTTAAGGTTAAGACACATCTCCTGTCATTTTCCCACGTGTTAAACACCTTATAAAATAAATGGAGTACCAACACTATCAACTAGTTATTAGAGGCCAAAAGGTAGAAATATAATAGCTACCCAACTCAACCCCACATCTAAACACAAGCTTTTAATCTAGAAGGCCTCCTTGTAGGCATCAATATTTTCTTTAAATTCAACATTTATAGCAAACAAAGGGACAACAACTCATCACTTATACATCCAACTAATAGAATTATAAAAAAAAAAAACTGAACACATATCCACTCGTGCATCTTTACGATCGATATCTCATGCTTGATTCAAATCAAAACATCCACAATATCCATTTATTGTTGGTTTCTTGAAGAATCACCATGGTTAAAAAATAGAGTAATTAGAGGCATCCCACAAATATTTGAAGACCTTAATTGCACCCTAATTATCTCGTCCAACATTAAATATCAAGTGGCTCAAGACACCCACTATTTGGGTAATCTCTAGTTCAATATAAACCACAACATACATCAAGCTTCTAACTACAACACTATAAGGACCATAAGCCATATTTGTTGGAGTGAATAAGGTCATACGAGTTAATTCTAGAAATTAGTTATAATGCAGTTGTGTATCTCACTTACGTCCTGCCCTAGATCATTAAATATATGTTCTAAGTAGTTGTCACGTGACATAGGATTAAGACATATGCTGACATCTTGTTTAATCCTACCACTCACCTTTCCTATATAAGAAAGACTCATGTACACTTCGTAATTTATCCCATTGATCATCATTTGATCATATCTCATAGATCTTAATATTAAGCGAGATCGCTTATTGCATATTCTTTTGTGCAAGGTTTCTTTTGTTATTGCAAACATTCTGAGGTGTCGAGATAATCTTCAATACCTACATGGTATCAGAGCGCATGGCTATGGAAAACCTTTCTTAGATATGAGGGTAGAGCTATTATCAAATGAGAGATCTTGGTTGTTTTAGAAAAGTTGAGCATTCTCTTCTCTTACATCATATGGTGACATGTAGATCAAAAAAGCTTCAAAAACCACTAAATGTGGGGTTTCTACTTTTGTGGGTTTTTCTTACAGATTCATAATAAAATGTGTTGGAGAAAATTTGAGCACACAAGTGAATTCAAGGATTCAAAGAAAGCCAATTTAGCCTTTTGTTTCAGTCAAATAGGGATTGTGGGGCCAAATCTACAAAAGTTGGAAGGAGGTTGCAAGATTTAGAAAATGGATTTTTAAATCACTTTGGGCCGAAATAGACCATGCCATTACATTCGAGAGGCCCAAATACCATAAGTGAATGTCAAATTGTCAAAATTGGAGGCTTTTTCCCCAAGCTTAGAAAGGTTTTTTAGCTTATCACAATTGATTCACATGGTCGTATGGTTGTCCATATGGTCCATATACAGGTCACATGTTGTCTATCCTATCGAAAAAATTCATAATGAATATTTCTTGTCTGAATGACATATTCCTATACCCCCTAGATATCACCTCGTATGATTTTTGTCATCTAATCAACATATGTCAACCTACATCATGATGAGTATGTTAATTTTTTTAGCATTTATTTTTTATTTAAAAATATTTGGCACACTTATTCTAGTATAAGGGTTTCTTAAACTAATGAGCACTTAGGCATTCAGGAGAGGTGGGAAATTGTTGCATATTTGTCACTTCTTTCAGCCTACGTCACGATGAGCACGATAGAATTTGTTTCGACATTTTTATTTTATTTTAAAAAATCTTTAGCACATCCTATTCTAGCACAATGTTTCTTCAACGACCAAGCACTTAAGTATATGTGGAGTTGACCCTTTAAAGCCCTATAAGGCCATTGTTTTACCACAAAGCATTATTTTTTTCTAGGATATCAAAAAATTTGAAACAAGATATTGACAAAAAGCTAGTTATTTATACTTTTAAGTGATGTAGGTGATTTTTTTCATATTTTACTATGGATAACTTTTATTGCCTATTGAACTCAATTTTTCCATTTTGGACCTCCAAGCTTGTAAATTTTTGCCATAATCTCTAATTTTCATGATTTTTGCAACATTGGAAAGGTATTGAAGAACTCTGTTATTGGAGAGACAATAAGGTATTTTCTAGCTTATATTAATATTTTTTAATTTATAAACTAGGCTCTTTCCCTTCAACAAAATATATTTACGTGGATCTCTTCCTCCAAGTCACCATGCAAGAATATTGTCTTCACATCCATCCATTCTATCCCTAAATTAAAAGTTACTACTTCAAATAATAAAAACAGGACAAATGTTAGTTTAGCAACTAGGAAAAAAGTTCATCAAAGTATATCCCCTCAATTAGGAACTCCTTTTTTTAAACTTGAATCTTACCTTCTACTTCTAAACATAATCTAATCTAATATTCTTCCTAATCACTCATTTACATCCAACATGATTACTTCCTTCTAGAAATGATATCAAGTCTCATGTGGCATTCTTCTTTAATGTAGCCATCGTCTCATCCATACACACTCTCTAGGACTCATAATCACCCATATCCATCACCCCTATCCTATTTCTAGGTTCATCAATATTGGTAATCAAACAAAAACACATCTCTAGTCAATATGAGGATACCTATCTAGTTCTTTTTTCTACCAAGTGGACCTCCTCAAGAGATAAATAGAGGTTCTACCTCTTCTAAACTATTGAAATTATTTGAGAATTTCTTCTCTTTGAGTCCATGAGATTTTGATTTAGCCTTCTCATCTTTTGGCTTCGTTGAACCATGACTTTCTTCCCATACTCTTTTACCTACAACACCATGAAAGAAGGATAAATATATATGCTTGTTGTGTAACTCTATTTGCTATAAGCTACTAAAGCTTGCATGTTTTTATGAATACTAACACCATACTTGATGAAGATACATTTATTATCTTATTCTCCAACTTGGATCACTTCTCCCCAAGCACTTGTGTATATGCTAACCAAAAATATCAAGATGAAGTTTAATAAAGATTTATTTTGTCCATGCCTTCATATGGATTTTATCAAAAAGTGAGAGTGTAAGAGACTTGTTAATTAAGTAACAAGCTATGGCAATCATTGTTGTCGTAAACTTTTGCTCCAAGCTCACTTCATTAAGAATACTCATAGCCCTCTCCATCAATGTTCAATTCATTCATTCTATTACTCCATTAGGTTGGGGATACATGGATTTGTCTTATGCTTTTTAGTTATGTGCTATGTAGAATAAAACTCACTATCGTTGTCAGTCCTCAAAACATTAATCTTCTTACTACTAGATTTTTTTTAAAAGAGCTTTAAAATCTTTAACTACCTAAGAATTTAGGTTTACTTTTGAGAAACTATACCGATGTCCTAGAATAATCATCTATGAAAGATGCATAGTAAAAGAACTTAGATACCTAACTTGAACATTAACAAGACCAAATATATTTGAATGGATTAAATCTAACAACTCTAAATATTTTTGAGAATTAAAATACAACTAAGTATGATTTTACATCTTAGATTCAGTCACTCAATATAGAAAGTAACATGGTCCTACATTATGAATCACCATCTTGAACAAACTTACAATTCCACTTTTCTCTTTACTAAATTTTAACTTGTTAATAAAATATTGTACATGTGATATAAATCTATATATTAGATATTGTAGGAAAATAATATTTATTTTGTTAGAAAGATCATAATTACACATGAAGATTATCAAAACATTCAAGAATTGTTAGAAAAAGAAAAAGAAAAAAGAATAGGATGAAAAGGAGATAGAACAAAGAGAAA
>MU224858.1:10094825-10131107 GCA_018584345.1 Thuja plicata
AAGATAAATATGAAGCATTCAAGATGTTTAAATGGTATAAGGCTATGGTAGAAAAACAAAGTGGTAAGGATTTGAAATGCTTGAGATCAGATAGAGGAGGAGAGTTTATATCAGATGAATTCACTAATTTCTACAATGAGGATGGTATAAAAAGACAAGTTTCTACACCAAGGACACCACAACAAAATGGGATTACTGAGAGAAGGAACAGATCCATAGTTGATTGTGCTAGAACACTGATGATAGAGAAAGGCATCACCCAAATCTTCTAGAGGGAAGCTGTCAATACTGTTGTCTACACATTAAACAGAGTACAATTGAAGGACACAAAGAAGACACCCTGTGAGCTATGGTATGGTAAAACACCCAATGTAAGTTACTTCAAAATATTAGGTAGCCAATGTTATAAAATGACCTTTACTTTTCTAATATGTACAGAACATCGAGTACATATCCCTAATCCTCGGGGGCATAATCCCATAAAATGTTGAGATACCCTATGAAGCAATAGGCCACATTAAATGAAAAATAATAATAGGAAGTACTTGGTAATGTATAAATAATGATCTCTAATTTCAAATATTTTTTCAAAATGGCCCAGTGCACTTTACTTGTAAATTGCATGCATGCCCTTAATCACCATAGATGGAATTTCTTTGGCATGCATTTAGGTCTGTACAAAAATCATAATATACTCCAATTAAGAAGCAAAGAGAATCCTTATGGCTCCAACCACATGTATTCTAATGTGTTCATTAAGCTCTTATTAATTGAAGAGGGTCAACATAGTGTGCTCATGGTGTTAGGATAATATGCATGATACTACAAGATAATCTACTTGTATATAAATATCAGTAGAAGTTACAATAGCAGTAACTATAGAAGTCATTTTTCTACAAGGATGCTGAAGATAATAAAAGAACATTCACTAACGAGAGAAACCTTATAAAAAAATTTAATGTCAAATTATCATATATATTTAGTGATCCAATGGGAAGTGGAAAATTTTAGAGAACTACCCTCCCTCCCTGCCTACGTAGAACTACAAAGAAGTCTACTAATACAGAAATATTAATGAAAATCAAAGTAGCACTCATTAATGAGGTTATACATCTAAATGGATGCAAATAATTATAATGGCACCTTCACTAACCATTGAAACCATAATTTTATAGAAAAGATTCAACTTCCCTCTTACCTAAACTTCAAGCTATACTTATAGAGTGCATCAATATAACCACAAAGCATCTCTACAAATGGAAACCTAAGAAACGTTTCAGTCTCTTTTGGGCAATTTAAGTAGATAACTAGAAAGGAATAAAAATTTATTTTCTAATTCCTAGAAAGGAATGAATTTTTTTTTATATTGAAAGAAGAAAAATAATAGATGCATATCATCAAAGAGAATGAAATCTGCATCCAACAAATAACAGTAACTAACAGAGATGATCAACAAAAACAACTAAATGAGTTGATCAAAAGACGCTTAATTGTTTATAATAGCGACATACTAAGGATAAAAATACATTTTGAAATGATTTCATGTTGCACCCACGAGGATTTGCTGACTGTAATAAAACTATGATTTATTTGCAACCGGTAGCATCTGGGAGGATTTGCTTCTTGTCCAATTGAGTAATACTTCCTCAAATCCGAATGGATACAGAGAAAATTGGATATGCTAGTTAACCAGTTTTTTGAACATGATTATCCATTATGAAATCCCTCATGTTTTACCAATTGAACTGATCTCATTTGTCAACAAAACAACATATCCAATGATTGAAATTACGCGCAACAACAGCAGCAAATTTATCCTATGTACAACATTAAATATGTTTGTAAAAAAAGACAGCCAATAATAAATTAATCAGTACATATGTACCATATCAACATTGTATAAATTGATTGGAATATTGCGATGCAATACTACTGTCACCTTGTGAAACATGCAAAAGGGTAAGTTATAACAGATGAAAATGTTTCAAAGACCTCTGAAAAGTCTAAATACAAAAAATAAATTCTGGTTAATTTCATAGTTATTTAGCACTCAATTTGTGAATGCTTCGGGTAGTGTGGATCATTACAATCCACCAAATGTGAATGCAATCCACTCCACTCTCTCCTCCTCATTCATCAGTAAGAACCCTTTGGCTCTTTCACATTGAAGCACGAAGGTGTCGTATAGCTTCATGAAAACACCTCGACTCAATTCAGGGATGGATTTGAGAGCGCTATACGTGCTAAGAAAAACATTATCCTCATCAGATTTATCCACTTTGTGGAGATGAACATTGCCGAGGCCATCTTTTATTTTCTTGATTGTTTCATAGATGACATCCAAGAAACTAGCCATACTTGTATTTTTCCTCTTTCCCAGCCTTGATGATGATGTAGGAGTTCCTCTATTTTCAATTGACTGATTTGAATGATTAAGGTCTTCATCCAAATCAGAAGCACTGTCAAGAGGTACACCAAAACAAATGTCATCTTCATCATGCACATCAAATGCCTCTTCCATAGGGTTCCCTTCCTCACTCTCATGGGCAGTTGTAGCTGCATTACCTTCAGCAATGTCATTATTCACAATTGCACTCAATTCATTGAAGTATTGGAAGGGTTGCCTCTTATACACTTTGGCATTTTTGAATTCTCTCCTCTGCATGTTGGCATAAATAAATAGATTAGGTTTTTTGTTTCATTATTAACTTTATAAGAAGGAAATATTATTTCAATCAAAACATTAGAAAGACCACCCTACCTTCAAAATCTCATCCCACATACTATCCTCAGCATCCATGCATTAATTTGCCTCATTCCAAGCGAAACCGCTTGTATTTCTCAACTCTTTCATCACTCTATATGAAAGCTTCCATGTTTTCAGCTTGTTTTTGAAATTGTCCTTTGTTAGAGTGAGGTGCATATTCGTGTTGAATAGCCTCTCAATGGCGGTCCATGCTTCTTTTTTGAATCCCCCATCTCCTTTTCTTCCAAGTTGGACTTGCTCAATGAGAAAGTCTAGAAACTTGTGTTCCATCTCTTTGGTCCACATTACCTTCTTTGAGGAAGAATATGTGGATCATGTTATCGGTTTCTTCCATGCTCATCATTAGTTCTATGTATTCCATGGTTTAGATCAGTTGTTCACAATGTACAAAGGCTTGTTAATGGTGTAAACATATTGTTGTGAATGGTTTAAACATAGACATGGAACATATTTATGGACATATCATTGTATCATTTTATCTACATACATCAGTATGATATAGAAAATAAAAAAAACATGTCCAATACTTCCAAATACAAACAAAAGAAAAAGGAAACCATCATGTATATAAAAGTATTTGCATACATCAGTTTAGTCAAATAAAACACATGTTAGTAATAGTCCCAAGAGATAACTGAGAGGGGGGGGGAATCATTTATATACTAAATTAAATTCTTTACCCAATTAAGTATAGAATAACATTAATCATAAACACAACAAGATAACACAGAATAGAACACCACACTTTTGGTTACGGGGAAACCCAAAATAGGTAAAACCCCGGTGGGAATTAGCACCCAAAAAGAACTGCACTAGAGTATAATGATCCTTGTTAGAAGATCTTACAACCATGTTAGGAGTTGATCTTTACAATGCAATATGTATAGTGACCTGGTCAAAGGTCTTACCCTGTTAGGAGTCTTTTAAAAATAATGTTGTTAGGGGTGAGGACTCACTGTCCAATAGCACACTACTTAAATAATGAAGGCTGCAACCCTCTGTACAACAGATATACACTATATCTGATATTTGAACTATTTAAGTGGACCTATTGTCTTGATCAATTCCAATGACTTGTATAATCTTTATGCTTCTTCACATAGATCTTTAATAGATGAATGATGTAGCTTTACCTTTGTAATACATCAGACATTCTGCTCTGTAACTGTCAGACTTCTCTCTTCTTTTCCTTCTTTTTTTTCACTTGGCAATCACAAATGAACTACTATAATTATCTTCCTCAAAAGATATTATTACATCATCTATAGGAAGCCCTTCAACAACTTTCTTGTCGGCTAAACTAAGCACGCAACATAATTAGAACCGCGCAACTCAAAATGAATAGACGCATCGCTTCACACAGTCGACTCCACCAAAATAACTCAAACATCACACTTCAGATGAAACATGTTAAGCGCCCTTGGTTAAACATTCTTAACTCATAACTAAACATGAATCTGAATTCGCATATCCCAAAGATAGGCGCAACTGAAGAAACAATGAAATTACTGTTGGCTCTTAATAACAATCTTCTGAAACTGTAGCTGGTAAATAGATCAACATATCTCAACTTTAACTATACTACTGAATCTTTGTGTATGAACATAGCATAATAAATATGTATACAACATACGAATAACCGTGCAAGGATCCAACATGTCCATACTGATAATTACATACAGAATATTGTTGTATACTATATGTTGTCATCAATGAAAAACATACAGTCAACTATTTGCACAAAGGAAAATCTCCAACAATATCCCCCTTTGACATTGATGGAAACATATGATATAAAGAACACCATCAATCCAAAAGTATCTTCTTTATTTTTACAATCTTCTCAATATCCTCATCAAAAGTTCCTCTTAACTGTTGCATCTCTTTTTACTGTGTCTTTATTTTCATGACTATATACTCCCCCAGAGTATATGCTCCCCCTTAGTCTATACTCCCCCTTTGACATCAATGGAAAAGGATGCCAAATACAAATAAGAACATGTACTACTCCTGAAGTAGAGTAGTCAACCAATCATCAGTCACCAAGGACTGATGCACTTGCTGCAATTTTTAATCAAACTCGGGAAGGGAATTACTCCTAGCTTCTTCCTGAGATACTCAAAAGTATCTTTTGATAAAGGCTTCATAAATATGTTTGCCAACTATTATTTGGTGCTCACATAATCCAACTTCACTTCTCTCTCTGCAAATTTTTCTCTTAGAAAATAATATTTTATTTCTATGTGTTTTGTCTTTGCATGCAACACAGGGTTCTTTGACATATTGATAGTGCTAGTGTTGTCACAATGAATAACAATAGGATAATTAATCTGAATTCCAAAGTCTTTAATCATCTTCTTGATCCAAACAATTGTGTAACAATGTAATGCTTCTGCTACATACTCAGCTTCTGTTGTTGACTGAGAAATACAGTTCTGCTTTTTGCTTGTCCAAGTAACCAACCTGTCTCCAAGAAATACTACTCCTCCTAAGGTACTCTTTATGTCATCAACACAACCTGCCCAATCTGCATCTGTATACACATGAAGTTCTATATTTTCTAAGTTAGGATACCATAAACCATAGTCTATATTCCCTTTTAAATATCTAAATATTCTTTTTATTGTCATTAAGTGATTTTGTTTTGGTTCAGCTGCAAATCTTCCAACAATGCCAACTGCATTAGAAATATCTAGTCTAGATTGAGTAAGATATATGATTTTTCCAATCATAGACTTGTATAGTGTTTTTTCAACTGTTGTAGAGTCATCATTTTTAGAAATCTTGCTTCCTATTATCATAGGGGTGCTTACTGGCTTGCAATCTTCCATCTTTAATGCCTTCAATATCTCCTTCACATATTTAGACTGATTTATGAATATACTTATCTCTGTCTGTTTTACATTTAATCCCAAAAAGTAATTTATAGGTCCAATCATTCTCATTTCAAACTCACTCTGCATCTCTTTAGCAAAGTCTGCACTAAGCTTGTCATTACCTCCAAAAATAATGTCATCAACAAAAATAGCAAAAAGTAATAATCCTTTAGGTGTCTCTCTTATGAATAAGTTACAATCTGTTGCTCCCTTCTTGAATCCTATCTTTGTCAAGTAGCCATCAAGTCTCTCATACCATTCTCTTAGGGCTTGTTTGAGTCCATAGAGGGATTTCTTTAGTTTGCATACAATGTCTGGTTTGTCTGATAAATTAAATCCTTCAGGTTGTTCTATGTAGACTTCTTCCTTCAAGTCATCATTCAGAAATGCTGACTTGACATCCATCTGATATACCTTAAAGTTATTGAATATTGCATAAGCTAAAAACAATTTAATAGCTTCCAATCTACTCACAGGGGAAAATGTATCAGATAGTCAATTCCTTCTCTCTGTGCATATCCTTTACATACCAGTCTTGCTTTGTTTCTTACCACTGTACCATCTTCATTCATTTTGTTTCTGAATATCCACTTAGTTCCAATCACATTTTTGTCACAAGGTCTAGGGACCAATTCCCATGTGTCATTCTTAATTATCTGATCTAATTCTTCTTGCATTGCATTTTGCCAATCTGAATTATTACAAGCATCTTCAACACTTAAGGGTTCAATTTGTGAAATTATATATACCTCTTCATCAAGAGTTAGACCTTTCTCTTTAGATCTTGTCAAAACTTTACTACTCTGATCTCCAATGATATCTTCTTTTGAATGGTATCTGGATGTGTATTTTGGAATTTTAGGTGTGACACTTTCATCTGTAATCTGAGATTCCTCTTCACTTGGTTCAGGGTTATTGCATGATACATCAATACAGTCAAACATTTCTTCAATAACTGTTTCTTTACTGATAGGTCTAGGTTCATCTTCAATCATAGGTGCATAATCATAGTATCTCTCTTGAATCATGAACTTCTCATCAATCTTCACATGTGCACTTTCAATGATTTTCTTCAACCTCAAATTAAAACATCTGTAAGCTTTTCTCTTAGTAGAGTAACCAAGAAAATTACCTTCATCACTTCTACCATCAAACTTACCAACACCATCATCTCTCTTGATGTAACACTTGCTTCCAAAGATTCTGAAGTATTTTACTGTAGGCACATTTCCAAACCAAAGTTCATAAGGTATATTGTCTGCGCCTGGCCTTAGTTGAATTATGTTGATAGTATAGATTATTGTATTGATTGCTTATCTCCAATATGTGTGCGCAACTTTTCATTAAATCATGATAGTGTGTGTTGTGTCAAGTATGATCTTGTTTCTCCTTTCTATAATTCCATTCTACTGAGGGGTTCTAGGTGCACTTAGTTATCTTTTGATCCCATGTTCTTCACAGTACTCAAGAAACTTGTCAGAGGTGAATTCTCCTCCTCTATCAGATCTTAGACACTTTATCTTTAATCCAAACTCATTTTCAACTTTAGCTTTGAATATTTTGAACTTCTCAAAAGCTTCATATTTATCTTTCAAGAATGCAACCCACATCATTCTAGAGAAATCATCAACAAACAAAATAAAATACCTTTCACCATAGTATGACCTTGTTTGAGTAGGTCCACATAAGTCTGTATGCACTAGATCCAATTTGTTCTCTATGGAGTTTTGTTTGCTTTTGAATGAGTTCCTCACATGCTTTTCCATCACACATTCCCTGCACATAGTATCAACCGGTCTTTCAATACTAGGAAGTTCCCTTACTTCCTTTACATTGCTTATCTTTACTATGCTGTCAAAATTGATATGATAAAGTCTTTTGTGCCATAACCAACTGTCATCCACTTTTGCAACAAAACAACTTACTTTGGAGTTGAGCTGAAATACATTACCTTTAGTCTTTGAACCTGATGCAATCATGTCTCCTTCTTTGTTATTGATGATGCACTTGTTGTTTTTGAATTCCAACTGATATCCTTTATTAAGAAACTATCCAACACTTAGTAAGTTATGATAAACACCATCAACATACAGAACATCATCTATTTTGTTCTTTCCATCTAGAGTGATAGCTCCTCTACCTATGATAGGTTTAGGAGTGTTATCTCCAAATCTAACCATGCCACCTTTTTACTTCTTTAGATGTAAAAATCTATCTTTGTCTCATGTCATGTCATGTGAACACCTGTTGTCAATGATCCAGTCTGTTATGATGTCTGCTTGGGAAACTAATGCCAATTCTTGTGCTTTCTTTTCATCTTCAATGTCCATTTCATCAAACATTTTTTTTTATATCTTCAATTGCAATGAATCCAAATTCATCTTCTCCTGAATCATCATCAGTCACACCATCTTCAACATAGTAGCATTCCTTTGTATATTTAGGCTTGTAATCTGTTCTGAACTTCTTGACTCTTGTAGGACACTTGGATGCAAAATGGCCAACTTTGTTACATGAAAAACATTTGAATGGTAAAGTCCTTCATATTTTCTTTTTCCTTTCCTTTCTGTTTTAGTGATCATAGCAATGATTTTTTCTAGTTCTTTATCCTCTTCTTCTTTCTCAATATTACTAGAAGTGCTCAAAGATTTCTTACCATGGACTAAGGCTTTGAAGGTTGTTTCAATTTTAGGTTCTGACTTCAATCTTGATATCTCAAATGCTGAAATTTTGTTGATCAAGGTTTCTCTTTTGAAGTCTTTTGAAAATTGCATAGTCTCATCCAAGATGTTTATCTTGCTCTCACAATCTGTTGTCAGTGTACTCATAAATTTGTCCATTATATCTTCCTCTAATATTTCTCCACCATTGTTTTTGATTCCTAAAACTGCTTCATTAATCCTCTGATTGTAAGCTCTGGTGTTTTCTTTAGGTAGCATCTCTAAATTATTGTATCTCTTCTTCCATGTTTTTCTACGCGCATTCTTTGCTTGGATGTCTCCTTCAAACATGTCTTCTAGGTACTTCCATATTGAATAGGCTTTATCTGCTTTCTTAATCTCAAAAAATTTACTATCAGATAAGGCGCTTATAAGGGCTTCTTTGGCAATTACATTTTGGGTGAATACTTCCTTTTGTTTAACAATAGAATCTTCTTTTGTGAGATCTTTCAAAGTAGGAACATCAATTGCTTGAGTAGCTGCCTCATAAATCTCAAATCTAATGCATTGTAAGTGTGTTATCATTTTGTTCTTCCAGTCAAGATAATTCTCTCCATCAAATTTAGGACTCTCTTTTCTAAAGTACGCCATCTGATCTACCTTAAGTTGTTAAGCTTTATCTCCAAGGCACTTGGCTCTGATACCAATTATTAGGAATAGTCCCAAGAGATAACTGAGAGGGGGGGTGAATCATTTATCTAATAGATTAAATTTTTTACCCAATTAAGTACAAAATAATATTAAGCATAAACACAACAAGATAACACAGAATAGAACACCACGTTTTTGGTTACGAGGAAACCCAAAATAGGTAGAACCCCGGTGGGAATTGTAACCACCTGGATTTGGTCTTCTCTGACCATAGACCCTATTTTCCCTAAGTGTGATCATACCCCCAATTATTTCTAGACAACTCTTAGATTGGCTGGCATAATTCATTCAAATCATATTTAATCTAATCTCAAAGCCAATGCACTGTAAGTGTGTTATCATTTTGTTCTTCCAGTCAAGATAATTCTCTCCATCAAATTTAGGACTCTCTTTTCTGAAGTACGCCATCTGATCTACCTTAAGTTGTTAAGCTTTATCTCCAAGGCACTTGGCTCTGATACCAATTATTAGGAATAGTCCCAAGAGATAACTAAGTGGGGGGTGAATCATTTATCTAATAGATTAAATTTTTTACCCAATTAAGTACAGAATAATGTTAAGCATAAACACATCAAGATAACACAGAATAGAACACCACGCTTTTGGTTACGGGGAAACCCAAAATAGGTAGAACCCCGGTGGGAATTGTAACCACCTGGATTCGGTCTTCTTTGACCATAGACCCTATTTTCCCTAAGTGTGATCATACCCCCAATTATGTCTAGACAACTCTTCGATCGACTGGCATAATTCATTCAAATCATATTTAATCTCCTAAGTGATCTAATCACTCAATTTTATTAATCACCTTAGCCAATCAAATTTAATCAAATAAATTCAAATCAATATCTGGCTAAGGTAATTAAGTTAAAAGGAATTAAATAAATCTCTATTATCACTTGCAAAGCCTATCTTCTAGCCTATCTTCTAGCCTAAATTAATTTAATTAATTGGCTATAGTCCTAATTAATTGTCTAAAGCAATAAAAAGCTTAAATAATTAATATTCCTATTTTTGAATAAATATATTTAATATAATCCATTTCATTAATATTCCCCTAAACCCCAACCTAACCTATCTCAACCACCTTGACCATGGGTTCAAACCCATCCCAACCTCTTCACCCCATGCTAAATCTAATCCTAAACCTAATCCCATTCTAACCCACTTCCTAATGTTGTCACATTCCTAAAAATATGATTAAGAACTCAACCCACTTGAGAAATTCAACTTTCTCAAGCTTGACTTCCTCTAAGGACCAACTTGTCAAGTATGGCCTTACATCCCTTCCCATGCTTCTTAAAGGCTCCCATTAATGCCTCATTAATGGAGATTCCTTAAGCTCATGCCGCTTCAATGCCTTTGGCATTTATTTCTCTTACACCTCATTAATGAGTTTTGCAACTCCATTAATGACTCTTGTCCCCCTCTCTCTCCTCATTTCTTCTATAAATAGAAGGAGTTTTTTAGCACAAATAAGCCCTTAGTTTTTTAGTGTAATGTGGTTATGTCCATATTTTGAAGGGGTTGCAAGCATTGTTATGCTATCCATTTCTACATAGTTTCATATTGCTTCATAGTTTCATTATCATGTGTGGCTATAATGTTCATTTCTAGAAATAATATGCATGATTAATGTTTAAATAGTTTGTTTTAACTCAAATCTTTCATGCTAAGTCATATATGTCATTGATAGTAGCATAATCTGAGGGTTTTTATGTTGCTTATCATACTCTTCTTAGTTAGAAAGCAATAGGTCAATTTTAGTGCTTTATATGCTTATCTAACCATGTTTTCCACTAACGTAATGATCTATTGAAGTGTTGTGTCGCAGGTAACAGGTGCACTATTTCACACACACATTTATGACGCCCATTGTGGGGATCGATTCTGGATTTTGCCTCATTTTATCTCTATTTTTCACCAATTTATCTTCCCAGTTTTCAGGTCCAGATTCATTTCTGGTAGCAGAAGCTCACATCTGGGATACGCCCTCGCACCACAAAAATTGAGGCTCGCATCCAAGTTTTCCTGGATCTTTTTCACTATAGGATCGCATCTGGTAAACACTCTGTCGCATCTGGTAGCAGAGGCTTGCATCTAGTTTGTTGCATCATTTCTTGTAATTTTAGGATCACATATGGTTGAAATTTTTGTGAACTTCATTTCCGAACCCCTAACACTTTAACCAGTTGTTGATTTGATCTTTTGACAGCCTAATGAGTGCTTGCAGGTCACTGATAAGGGAGTAAGAAGACTTGGCTAAATGTGTGTGTTTGCGGGTGTTTTAAACAGATTTCAATACTAACCATTTACAAAAAAAAATTTCAAAACTTATAACATTTTCTCAACACTTGTTAAAGCAACCAGATTACTATGCTCTTTTCCTTTAAGGAAAATCAAAAAATCAGACGTTGGTTTTACACTTGTAAAGGAATTTGGAGATAAATGGACAAACAAACTCACACTTTAATTCATTTTGGAAATCTGTAATTGAACAAAGAAAATCACTAAATCTTGTGGAATAATTGAACACGTTACATTGTTTAATTCATTTTGGGATCTGAAATTGAACAAGCAAATCACTTAATATTGCGGATAATTGAACAATATAAATTTGGTTTCACGCATTCTATTCTCATTAAACTTAGGAATCTTTAAATCAGGATCAACATAGCTTGAGGGAACAAACATTGATTTGCGTGTTTTAGGAGAAAATGACATGGACTAGGAGAGTATGCTCTTCTTCTTTCAAAGAATTAGAAATCTAGAAATCCTACGCTCACCAATCCTTTGTATGCTTATTAAACAGTAGAGGACCTATCAGTTGAGGAAAAAATCTCTCGGGAATGACCCAAGTGAGGACAGGTTTTACGCCAACCCTTCCAACTCACTATAAATAATTGCTTCCTAGTAGGCTAAAGCCTCGGAAGACGGAATTGGTTTTGTTCATGGAATTTTGACATAATTCCTTGAACATGCTTGTGTATGTGTAGAGCGAAGCCACTTAAATCTTGCTTGCGAGACTACACATATTTAAGTACTCATAGGGCTATACGCCTCAATTTTTCCTTGTGCAATTCTATGGGGGACGATTTCAAACAAATTGCCCCATCATAAATAAATGAACTTCATAGACAAAACTACTTGATTCATCTCTGAAAGGGTGATAATCCTTGTGCAAGACAAAAAGTAATTGCCCTGAGATACTCATCATATTGTGCCCTCACTTGCATTTGGAGTTGGCTAATACAACATCATAATGAGATTCATTGCATGCTTGGTGATGGTTGTATTCTGATTAGCATTTGAGTGTGTACCTAAGTCAATGAGCAAGGATTTTCATCCTCTACCTAGAAAATAGGGCATAAGGATGTGTGTGTTCCCCTAACAATGCAAATCTGCTTGATGTGTATGAAAGATCACTAACAAGATAACACCCTCAAAACAAGCAACAAAATTCAAATCCTTGGTCTGCACAATTTTTTTCACTTATTGATAGATCTCAGAACGCAATCTGCAATCAAACGAACTTCACGCATTTTCAAGGCAAGTTTTTCAAAACTGGCAAAATCTGACAGAGACATCATAAAATCACATCCCAGATTTCCTAGCTCATATCTAGTATCTTGGCTCACATTTAGTGTACTTCATCATATCTGGTCAGTGCATCATCGCATCCAGGGTTAAAGCTCGCATCTTGGGTCATCAGAAGCTTGCATACTGTATTTCCTGGCTTGCATCTAGGAGCTCGCATCTAGGATAGTGGGCACTTGCATATTAGTTTCTCAGAAAACCTCAGTTGATTTGGATACCCTTTTGGCTCTTTAGTTTGTCCTTGTTGTATTTTCTGGTCTCCCTATTGTTGTGTCAAAACACCTTTTCAAATGTCTACCTTGCATGTCCTATCAGTTTCTCACAATCAGTCTCAATACGTGTGGTCTATCTGCTTCTTACAACAACTTGATTCCCAACTCACTATCAGAGCATTCTAAGCCTCTAACACTGGAATCATTTACTTCTACCAAAACATAAACAACACTTCTACCTAGACACACTCACTTGAACGATTTGGGATACTACCTGACACTATCGAGAAACTTTGACGAAGTTGAGATACGGATACATGGTGAACACAAGACACAACAAGTATACTTTTAAAGAATCAGGAGTGCTTCATATATCAATGCACTTTCAAGGAGAAACATCTCATAGTTCCCTGCTTGATTTAGACTCTCCCTCCATGGACAAAGACACTTGCGAATGGAGTGCGGCTTTTAATGAATATGATAATAATAAGAACCAAAAGCATGAAGATACCGACGAAGAAGAAGAACCCACATTTGACCATCCTATATTTGAATCAGGTAGTGAGGAAGACATCACTAAAGAAGAGTACAATAAACTCAAACATAGAAAGAAATTCCAAAAGACAATGGAAAAGATGATTAGCAAAGATAAAGAGAAATACTTTCTCCACCTAGCATCCGCGGGCATAAAATTACCCCCAGATTCTGATGTCAAAAAACTAAAAGAAAAATAGGTGTCAACTCCTATATCCATTCTCGCTAAGCAACTCACCTTAATGCAAACTGAGCTTGCAACACTCAAACAATAGAAGGCAAAACCTAAAACAAAATACTCTTTGGACACCATTTGTCCATTTCCTTTTGACAAGAGTATTACTATGGTCCCTTTTCCTCCCAACATGGAAAGACCAAAGTACGACAAGTATCCAGGAGAGACTGACCCACACAATCACGTCAAAGAATTCTATGCTTTGAGCATCGAATACATGCATGAACCTACCTACCTCATGTGGTTATTTCTAAGAAGTCTAGGAGGCAACGCCATGGAATGGTTCTCAAAACTTACCCCCAAGGTAAAAAATTTTGAGGAGTTAATTCAAAAATTTATTCAACATTACTCCTACAATATCCAGTTTGATGTGACTATGATGGATCTGTGTAACACAAAACAAAATACTGGTGAATCATTTACACACTTCCTACAAAGGTGGAGAAAAATCTTTGCACGATATTCAAGAGCTATTCCCGAATCCGAAAAGATAAAAGTCTTTGTTAACAACTTGATCCCTAAATTATACTACGCATTGCAAATGCAACATTCCCCTAGTTTTGACAGGATGATCAAGAATGTCATCCACATTGAAGAAGTAATAGTCAAAAAGGGGGAGATCACCCTTCAAAGTGAAAACAAATCCACCAACTCTTAGAACTGCAAGCCTAAATGGTCGAAACAGAATAAAAATGTTATCAATGATGGAGTAGTGGATGCCTCTAATGTGAACTCTAAACCTGAAGTGTTCAATCTAACTAATAGCATGCAAGCAAGCAAAGAGGCCAAGGTAACAACTTCTTCACCTAAATCCAGCAATGAGAATAACAAGGGTCGACCGTGGACTTCTAGACCTCAAAGAACATTCACTCCTTTGGGAGAACCACTTGAAACCATTTTGAAGATACTTTTAGACAACAAGGTTCTCAAAATCCTAGATTCCAAACCATGGGAGCCAAAATTCAAACCTAGGTGGTGGGATGACAATTCCTATTGTGTTTTTCACAAGAACAAAGGACACAAGACTAACAACTGTCTTAAGCTCAAGCATGTCATCCAGGACCTTATTGAAGGAGGAAAGATCAAGGTGGATGGACACACTACCAATGAAGACCATATGACATTTAACAATCCATTCCCTAATTATGAGAAAGGGGAAGCATCTAAAGGCAAAGGAAATGAAGTAAACTACAGCTACTCCAATAATGATAATGTGATCAATATGCTACACATTAAAACTAAATCCATTAATGTGATCACAATTAAAGGTGTTAAAGACACATCTTTCCAATCAAATGTGGTGACTCAGAGTCAGGCCCAAGTCACGACCAAAGGACCCAATTCCTCACCAAAACTAGCATCAATGTCCAAAGTCCCTATCATTACTATCCCCAAACCAGCAGTAAAACACATGGTTACTATTCCTGTAGAAAATTATGACTTGGTGGACCAATTGCAACGAACCTCTGCTAAAATTTCCATTTTTGAGTTACTCAAGATATCCACAGTGCATCGAGAAATCCTGGAACAAGCCCTAAATGCCGCAAATGTCCCAAAGGACCTTGATGTAAACAAATTCCAAGCGATGGTAAATAACATTTCAACGCCACATTACCTCTCTTTTTTAGAAGAGGATGATAAATCATTGACACATCCACACAATCAACCCCTCCATATTGAAGTCCTCATTCATAAATCCTGTGTTAGACGTGTATTGATAGATGGAGGCGTAGGATTGAATATTTGTACCCTTAATCTTATCAATAAACTGGGTCTTTTAGAATAGACTATTGATTCCATAAGCAAGATCACTATCAAGGCTTATGATGTGGAAGAAAGATCCTCTAAAGGTCTTATTTTTCTACCCATCAGAATCGGGCCAATTGAAAGGAATGTCCTATTTCAAGTTCTGCATCTGCCCTTGGCCTACAACATCCTGTTGGGGAGACCTTGGATCCATGAAATGCAGGTTGTGTCATCTACTTACCACCAGTGTATCAAGTTCCCACATAATGGGGTGGAGGTAACAATTCCAGCAGATGCTAATTATACTTGCAACAATATCAAAGCAATCAGTATGATTCCACATAACAAGGAAGCTATAGATGAAGTTTCTCTTGAGACTACCAAGGACATGGTGATAAAAAGCTTTGGGAAAACCTTAAAACTTGAAGAAACTGGTATGGGAGAATACAAGCTAGACATGACTCCATCATTGACAGAACTACCAGTATCACCCAAATCTTATGGAAAACCTTCCTCGTCATTCACACCTGTCGCATCTAAAGAACCAGAAATAAACAAAGCAACTGGTATGGTTAAGGCATCCACATTTTCTTTAGATAACACAGAAGAATAGGCAGTCTTGGATTGGCTTTACAAGGGAGAACCAAAGGAATCTGAGGTAAAACATGTAGAAATATCCCCATATCAGTATGGTAAAGGATACGACCTCCTCAAACAAATAGGATACAAAGGAAAAGGACCTCTAAGCAACACAGGAAGAGGACTTATTGAACCAATGCACATGGAGTTTAGGAATACCAGGGACAAAACGGGGCTAGGTTTTAATAATAAATCTGAAAAACCTACTTCAAGAGATAGTCCATTTTCTGACAAAGGGAGTGATGAAACAGAAGAGATAGACCTAGAACCATGGTCCTATGAAATATTATTGCATGTTGGCATGGAGAATCCCAAATATCAAGGAGAGCACTATGTACCAAGATTTAAGGTACCACAAGACACTCATATCCCTTTGTTACCATAGGCTCCTATTCAAGAGGTGGGAGACACAAGAGAAGATGATCCAGAGGTACCATTGATAGAAATGGCTACCGAGAGCACGTCCTGACAAAATGATTCACATCCTAACTGGGGGCAGTTAGTAACAATCACACATGTCCTTGATTTACCACACTTTGATCTACACGTGACTAATTGGGTACATCAAATAACTATTGCAGAATTCTTAAACCGGTCTGATGACGAAGTAACTGACTCTCATGATTATGAGTGGGATGAGCTATCTTTCACCACAGAGGACATCGAAAAAGATGTGATTCACATGTTTGTAGCTCCATCAGCACCCAACAAACATTCTAAATCTACTCCTAACAATAGTGATATTCTTAAAGCAGAGCAGGAATTCCTTCCCCCACTCATTGATGAAGAGACTGGTGTTCTCCTAGGTCTAGAGGAAGTTCAGATGTGACAAGCAAGAAGCCTCCTTTTATGGAGAGATGATGATGAAAGTTCCATTGATGAGTCACTAGAGTTTGGTCCACGTATAACTAATAATGACCCTTTTAATGATGATCTAACTCTTATTGATCTAAATATTGAAGAAATTAACTTAACAGAACATGTCTTGTTAGTTAATGGTCTTGATGCTAATGTGATGTTGTCCTTCCATAAGTCTGATTCCTTATCCTTGATAAACCCAGACCTAATTGATTGGACTAATACAAATCCTACTCCTATCCTTGATTTCCCCAATGACTACACTTAGGCTTTCTACCTAAATGCTTGTGAACCTTATCCTTCTTCCACCAATGCAAGGAGCAGGAGTATGTCACAAGAGGATATCAAGTTTCTTAATCAAGAATTGAAAAATAAAAAGAAGAAATGAATTGATGGTGAAAACCACGTTGTGACAGTGTCAAATTCTAAAAAAGTAAAAACAAAAGATGTATCTGATGGTGAAAACCTTTTAGAGGTGCCAAAAGATGAGATTCTTGATATCCTCCCCAAGCACTTTCAAGAAAGGTCTTCAGTTTTAATAGAAAAAACAAAACTAGTTAACTTAGGCACGGTTGAAAGTCCTCAAATTGTACACCTAGCACAATCTTTTTCAGAAGAGGAGAACACACAGTTCACCAAGTTCCTGAAAGAGAAGAAGATCAACATTGCATGGTCTTATACAGATAGGCCTGGACTAGATCCTAATTTGATAATGCACCATTTATCTATAGCTCCTAGGATCAAACCCATGAAACAAAAACTCAAAAAATGCATCCTCATGTTGCATTGTTAGTAAAAGCAGAGCTAGAGAAATTGTTGAAAGTTGGATTCATCAGATTCATTGCTTACACAAGATTGATTTATAATGTGGTCCCGGTATCTAAATCTAATAAATCTATTAGGATCTGTATAGACTTTAGGGACTTAAACAAGGCATGTCCTAAAGATGATTTTCCACTACCTAATATTGATATGATCATAGACCTCATAGCAGGCTACCAAATGTATTCATTAATGGATGGCTTCTCATGCTATAATCAAATCAAGATTGCTCCTAAAGACCAAGAGAAGACCACATTTACATGCGCATGGGGAACCTTTTGCTAGAATGCTAGGCCATTTGGGTTAAAGAATGCAGGAGCCACATATCAAAGATCAATGACAACCATATTCCATGACACGATGCATAAAATCATGGAGGATTACGTAGATGACACCTTGGCTAAGTCAAAAGAAAGAAAGACTCGTATTGATGACCTAAGAAAGATATTGGATCGAATGGAGCAATTTCAACTCAGGCTCAGTCCAAAGAAGTGTGCCTTTGGGGTCCAATAAGGGAAGCTCCTAGGATTTATTGTTTCAACAATTGGAATTGAGGTAAATCCTGCAAAATTCAAAGCTATACTAGAAATGACTCCTCTACGCAACATTAGTCAAATGAGGACATTACAAGGGAAACTTCAATCAATCAGGTGGTTCATATCACAACTTGCAGATAGAGCACAACCCTTTACCAAATTGCTACATAAAGGTGTCACCTTCAAATGGGATGAATATTGTGAAGCCAACTTTAGAGAATTAAAAGAGTACCTAGCTACTCCTCCTATTCTTATGGCACCCATTCATGGGAAGCCATTACTCCTGTATATTTCAGCTACAGCTACATCATTGGGAGTATTTCTAGCACAAGAGGATTAAACTAAGAAAGAAAGAGCAATTTACTATATCAATAGAACACTAGTGGCCTATGAACTCAATTACAACATTATTGAAAATTAATACTTAGCAGTTGTCTTTGCATCGCAAAATTAAGACATTACATGCTGTCACATATAGTAAAGCTCATTGCAAAGATAGATCCTCTAAAGTACCTCCTAAGAAAAATAGCATTAACAGAACGTCTAGCAAAGTGGGTCCTCATTCTGAGTGAATTTGACATTGAATATGTGGATAGAAGAGCTATTAAAGAACAAGTCCTCGCAGATCAATTGGCTGATTCACCACTCTAAGATGATGAACCTTTAAGGATTGAATTCCCTGATGAAATAATTATGCATCTAACTAAGTATCAGTGGAAGATGTACTTTGATGGTTCTTTCACGCAACAAGGCTCTGGAGCAGGGGTTCTATTCATAACTCTTCAAGGCTACAAGATACCCAAGTCTTACAAATTAATGTTTCCATGCACGAACAACATTTCTCAATATGAAGCATTGGTAAACAGTCTTAAACTTTCCATGGAATGAAAGATTGTAGAGTTACATGTGTATGGTGACTCTCAGCTCATTATCAATCAAGTCAATGGTGATTATCAAATGAAAGATGATAATTTTATGCCCTACAAGCAACTGGTAGATGACCTAAATAAGTACTTTGTCTTCATCACATTCCAGCAGATACCCAGAACAAAGAATAAAGTTGCAGATGCTATGGCTACCATAGCATCCATGTTACAACTGGAGGAACATCAATTCCTCTATGACTTCTTGTTGGAAGAATTATCCTACCCTACCTTTGATACCCTTGAATACCAAGTAATTTATGCTTTGAACACCCCAGACCGATCTTGATATGCTAATATTATTGCCTACCTAACTGACCACACCATTCCCAATGACTTATCCAAAAACAAAAGATGAGCCTTGATTAGGATAGCATCGCATTACGTCCTCATAACTAATAACTTATATAGACGAGGTCTTAATGGTATGCTTCTTAGATGTTTAGAACTCGAAGAGTCTGATCGCGCGTTAAAAGAAGTCCACGAAGGTGTATGTGGATCACATTTGAACAAATTTTCACTAGCAAACAAACTGCTCAGAGTAGGCTATTACTGGCCTACAATGGAAAAAGATGTTATTCACTTTTCAAAGACATGTCATAAATTCCAAACACATGGAAATCTCATCCATGCTCCTGCCAGAGAACTTATACCTTTCATTACACATTGGCCATTTTAGCAATGGGCCTTTGACTTGGTTGGACAAATATATCCCAATTCTTCAAATGGACACAAGTTCATCATTATGGCCACTGATTATTTCACAAAGTGGGTTGAAGCCATTCTACTAATCAAATCCACTAGCAAACAGGTGGCTATGTTCATTTTAAACTACATTATCTATAGATATGGGATACCCTCTTCAATTGTAACAGACAATGGGGGCCAATTTAGAAATCAAGAAATTGATGACCTTTGTGACCAGTTTCACATTACTCAACATTTCTCCTCAATCTATTATCCTCAAGGTAATGGACAGGCGGAGGCATCTAACCAGAATATTCTCAAAATCCTACACCGAACTGTGAGTAATTCTGGCAGAGACTGGCATTTACAACTGAATCTGGCACTTTGGGCCTACTAAAAAAGCATCAGAACACCAACTGGAGCCACATCATTTTCCCTAGTCTATGGTGCCGAAGCAGTACTACCTATTGAGGTTGAACTCCCATCTTTACAGATATCTTTACAAGGTCTTTTTATTGATGAACAATACCGCATTGATAGGGTGAATTCTTTAGATTTACTTGATGAGCGCAGACAATAGGTGTTTGATCATCTGAAGGTGTACCAAGCACGAATGTCCAAAGGGTATAATAAAAAATTCAAACCATGACAATTTCAAGTGGGGGATCTCATCCTAAAGGAGAATCCTAAGAATCAGCCTAATAGAGAACAGAAAGGAAAGTTTGAACCTAACTGGTTGGGACCTTATGTTATCACTGCTACTTTTTAGACTGGAGCCTATCAACTGGCTACACCTAAAGGAGATGTACTTCCAAATTTTAAGCGGTTCTACACTTGATGTTTGGCTAGCAGAGCCTGTACAGTGAAATAGTTCTCAGAAAATTGATCCTGAAGAAATCCAAAAATAGTGGAAAAAGTCCTGAAGAAAGGTATCTTTGGTGAAAACCTGGCAACATGCACCTTGATACTACAAAAACATTCAAAAAAGAAAAAATAGCAAAAAATTTGAAAAAGAGAAAAAGTGTCTTGATGAAAACCTGGTAAAACAGGCATCTTGGTAGCAAAAAGATAAGAAAGTTTTTTCGAGTGGTGAAAACATGGAAATCAAGCGTCACTTGTATTCTAGGCTCTATCTATCAATACATTGCTAACACTAGGCCTTCACGATTACACCTGTGTTATGATTTGACTTTGTTTCCTTACAAAAATCTTATCCTCGCGTGGGATTTGTCTGCATTTCTGTCCTAGGATCAAGTCATTCTACACTGGGGGCATCTTTTTCTAGCATTTGAGGTCGTGTCTGCTAGATCGTCATAGGAGGGTTTGTCTTGTCATACGATGCTTCTCAATTCTTACACCACACTGTCCCTTTCACAAAACATGGATGGTACAAACATTGCACTAACCCCAACGGTGTTCCTAAGACCTCCATTGGATTACGAACAACAACAAGATTATACACAGACATGGAACACATATTTGCATGAATTCCAAAATTTTTATGAATCTCTACTACGCTTGAACAATGAATCAAAAGTATTTCTCAATACTACTTAAATTTAGTTTGATCTTGGTTGATTGTGACTCTTTTATGTACCCATGAAGTTTTAACTAAGGGCATCTAAGAAGTTATGAATTTTATTTGATTGATTCACAATTGATAAATTATTCTGTCTTTCGAGTTACTCTATGACGTCTATGCAAAGACAAAGAGTCACAAGGATGGGGGGCATAATGTTTTCTTAGTTTTCTATGTATGGTGATTGTTCCAAATGATCCTATAAGTTTCACCTAACTTGGATGTTTATGGTAAGAGCTGTCATCATGAGTGGATAGCCACATATATCTCGATCTTTGTTATGTGTAAAATATGGTGAGGTTGAAATGATTTCCTTGTCTATTTTTATAAACTTAGATTCTCACTAAAGTATATGAAGCATAATGTACCCAAGGATATAAATTTTCAAGGTCATTGCAAGTCCCATATCTTACCTTACACAAAATCTGATATAATAAAAGGAAGGTGACTAATTTGTTATCTTGGCTTCTATGCCTTGATGCCTATGTCTATTTCTGACATTTCATCTAATAAAAAAATAGTATTCATACTTTCATAATATCAGTGGGTATTAGTGATGGTTGTACTATCAGGTGGTATTCGTCCTGAAAAGTGCCCAATGATGATAAAGATGTTACAATATCTGCAAATCAGTGACAAGTCCTAAAGAGTCTGCATATAGATGCATTTAGAGATTACGTGATTTATTTTTGAAATAAACAAAAGCATAAGGGATTTGAGCTCAAAATAAACTCTATTTTCATTTGAAATCCAAGTTAATTACATCATCTATATTATTGATATCCGTGATTCCCAAAATCTCTAATCAATCAGGAACGAACTCAAACTCACATTTTCACGTAATTAACTTGGTACCCATGTGTTTTACTCTTAAACACACTTTCTTCCTTCACTTCTTCTAAATCCATTCTTTCTTGCCCTACCCATTCCTACAAGTGATACATCATTTCAACATAGGGATTTTCATTCCTTCAATTTTGTTCCTATCATCAATCAAATTTTTGCTTGAAACAGCATCAAAAATGACTTCATTATCAAACAAATAGGGGCATGATAGTTTCCTTGACTAAGTCAGAACTGTTGGATAGAAATATTTGGTTCTCATAAGCTGGATATCTTGTGTTTCCTCATTTTTAAAAGATTCTTATTAAGCTCCTGGTAGCTTCATACTGACTTTTGGACGACAACCAAGTTCAGAATCAATATTATCAATCTTTGGACGATAACCAAGTTCAGAATTGGTAGCTTTAAGATCTTTTATTGACCTTTTGATGACAACCAAGTTCAAAGTCAATTCTATCAGTTTAGTTCAATCAAGTGCGAGACTAATCTCATCAGGCATTTTCGTTCGATCATGAGCAAAATTCTCAATATTTCTAAAGTCAAAATCAAAGAAATTTCTTTAAATCAATGTGCTGCTCACACATCAATTCAAAGAGGGGCAAATGTAACCACCTGGATTTGGTCTGCTCTGACCATAGACCCTATTTTCCCTAAGTGTGATCATACCCCCAACTATGTCCAGAAAACTCTTCGATCGGCTGGCATAATTCATTCAAATTAGATTTAATCTCCTAAGTGCTCTAATCACTGAATTTTATTAATCACCTTAGCCAATAAAATTTAATCAAATCAATATCTGGCTAAGGTAATTACTTTAAAATGAATTAAATAAATCTCTATTATCATTTGCAAAGCTTATCTTCTAGCCTAAATTAATTTAATTAATTGGCTATAGTCCTAATTAATTGTCTAAAGTAATAAAAAGCTTAAATAATTAATATTCCTATTTTTGAATAAATATATTTAATATAATTCATTTCATTAATATTCCCCTAAACCCCAACCTAACCTATCTCAACCATCTTGACCATGGGATCAACCCCATCCCAACCTATTCACCCCATGCTAAATCTAATCCTAATCCTAATCCCATTCTAACCCACTTCCTAATGTTGTCACATTCCTAAAAATATGATTAAGAACTCAACCCACATGAGAAAGTCAACTTTCTAAAGCTTGACTTCCTCTAAGGGCCAACTTGTCAAGTATGGCCTTACATCCCTTCCCATGCTTCTTAAAGGCTCCCATTAAAGCCTCATTAATGGAGATTCCTTAATCCCATGCCTCTTCAATTCCTTTGGCATTTATTTATCTTACACCTCATTAATGATTTTTGCAACTCCATTAATGACCCTTGTCCCCCTCTCTCTCCTCATTTCTTCTATAAATAGAAGGAGTTTTTGAGCACAAATAAGCCCTTAATTTTTTAGTGTAATATTGTTATGTCCATATTTTGAAGGAGTTTCAAGCATTGTTATGCTATCCATTTCGACATAGTTTCATATTGCTTCATAGTTTCATTATCATGCATGGTTATAATGTTCATTTCTAGAAATAATATGCATGCTTAATGTTTAAATAGTTTCTTTTAACTCAAATCTTTCATGCTAAGTCGTATATGTCACTGATGGTAGCATAATCTGAGGGTTTTTATGTTGCTTATCATACTCTTCTTAGTTAGAAAGCAATAGGTTGATTTTAGTGCTTTATATGCTCATCTAACCATATTTTCCACTAACGTAATGATCTATTGAAGTGTTGTGTCACAGGTGACAGGTGCACTATTTCACACACACAGAAATTAGCACCCACAAAGAACTGCACTAGAGTATAATGATCCTTGTTATAAGATCTTACAACCCTGTTAGGAGTTGATCTTTACAATGCAATAAGTACAGTGACCTGTTCAAAGGTCAGACTCTGTTAGGAGTCTTTTACAAATAACCCTGTTAGGGGTGAGGACTCACTGTCCAATAGCACACTGCTTAAACGATGAAGGTTGTAACCCTCTATACAATAGATATACACTATATCTAATATTTGAACTGTTTAAGTAGACCTGATGTCTTGATCAGTTCCAGTGACTTGTATAGTCTTTCTGCTTCTTCACATAGATCTTTAACTGATGAGTGATGTAGGTTTATTGTTCTAATACATCAGACATTTTGCTCTGTAACTGTCATGACTTCTCTCTTCTTTTCCTTCTTTTGTTTCACTTGGCAATCACAAATGAGCTACTATAAGTATCTTCCTCAAAAGATATGATTACGTTGGCTATAGTAAGCCCTTCAACAACTTTCTTGTCGGCTAAACTAAGAACGCAACATAATTAGAACCGTGCAACTCAAAATCAATAGACGTGTCACTTCACACAGTTGACTCCACCAAAATAACTCAAACATCGCACTTCAGATGAAACACGTTAAGCGCCCTTGGTTAAACATTCTTAACTCATAACTAAACATGAATCCGAACATGCATATCCCAAAGTTAGGCTCAACTAAAGAAACAATGAAATTACTGTCGGCTCTTAATAACAATCTTCTAAAACTGTAGCTGGTAAACAGATCAACATAACTCAACTTTAACTGTACTACTGAATCTGCGTGTATGAACATAGCATAATAAATATGTCTACAACATACAAATAACCGTGCAAGGCTCCAACATGTCCATACTGATAATTACATTTAGAGCACTATTGTATACTATATGTTGTCATCAATGACAAACATACAGTCAACTATTTGCACAAAGGCAAATCTCCAACAACACATTGACCCATAAGAGTACAACTATTATAGACATGTCCAATGCTTCCAGATACAAACAAAAGAAAAAGGAAACCATCACGTATATCAAAGTATCTACATACATTAGTTTAGTCAAATAAAATACATTGACCCATAAGAGTACAACTATTATAGACATGTTCAATACTTCTAAATACGAACAAAAGAAAAAGGAAACCATCATTATATCAAAGTATATGCATGCATCAATTTACTCAAATAAAACACATTGACCCATAAAAATACATCTATTCTCAGGATCTGAAGTATTCCCACATTCTATTTGTTATATCATCTCAAAATTGCGCCCATTGGTCTCTATCATGCTGAGACAACCCATATGTCTCAAGCATTGGTACATCTATCCCATCACGATCATCTTCCTCTTCAGTACCAATTTCTGGTGGAATATCATCCTCTATCATAATGAAGTTGTGTAGTATGCAACATGATAATACAATATAGGCTTGTGTCATGATAGAATAATATGTGGCATGCCTCGAGATTGGAAAATGTTGCTTGAGAATACCAAATGTATGCTCTATTGCATTTCTAAGAGAGGAGTGTTGGTGGTTGAACAACTATTATCAAGAGCTTATTGGATTTTCTCTTTAAAACTCCTTTAGGTGTTACCATGTACACCGATAAGGAGCGAGAAATTTAGGTGCATTGGGATATTCAACATCCACTAGAAAATATTTTCCTACATAAATAAAGTTGATTGTTAAAACTTGAAACATTGATTGTACCCTTGATTATATTAAACTATGATCTGGCTTACCAGGGAGGACAACAAGTGGATCTTCTCTTGATAGAACTGAAGCTAGAACATGACTATCCACAGCAAACCCTTCCCAACCAGCAAGGCGGTACTAAAACTTATAATTGAAGGAACAAACACCCATAACATTTTGTGACAAGTTTCTTTTTTTATCATGATATTTACCCTGCATGTCAACATCGACAGTGACTGGTATATGGGTTCCATCGATATCTCCAACACAATATAATACAATCATCAATTGTACGGTCAAACCATAATATGAAAAGGATAAAAATTTATACAAGAAATTTGTAACAACACAATAATTACCTTGAATAACAGATCAAAACGGTCCTTCCCACTAATTTCAGGAGGAGTATTTGGACCAGGTGGTATATAGTAATCCTTGTGGAGTGTTAAGATAGCCCTCAACACCTTGTGGAAGTATCGGCTAACTATCTCTCCTGAGTGCCCAAAGTTGTGGGCAATTTTTTGGTTCCTCAAATTGTGGCCAAGGGTGTGGAGAAATATCACAAGTTGTTCTTCTAACTTCAAGTGTATCGTATCTATCAAGCTTACTTTTAGCCTTAGGATACTAGCTATACAAAAGAAGGCTCCCCTACTTATGTGAATCTGATCATGACAATCCACATCATTAGAATGAATAACCATTCTATAAAAAAATTCCTTGTCTTATTCATTTACCCATTTGTGCACTACCTTCTCGTTCGAACACTACTTTGGCTATGGCAAGAAAAGCAAGAAGAGTTGTGAGAAAATGATCGTATGTGGTCTCCATAGCTACGCGTCCTAGAACCTCAATATTCTCAATAGGCTCCATCAATGGCCTGAAATGTGGACAATCACAACAATTTCAGTGAGGAGATATCTGTTAGAGTGGTCATATTATAGCTAATAATTAATTTATTTAATTATTAGTCTATTATACTCTACGCTTAAGTTAAACTTAGGCATCTTATTATTCTTTAGGGTTTTTCACCTTTAGGGTTTCAGTATCCTTTCATAAAGATTCCCTCTTTGTATTTTATTCATTCACTTATTGGATCATAATAGATTATTGCATTGAGATTTTTCTCTCATTTGTTTTTCTCAATCATGGCTTCTCTTTCTCAGATCTGTGATTACATGCCTCCATATATTTTTCTCTCTTTCTGTGACAGGTGTTTGCATGCAGGGATTCTTGGGATCTGTGGGGTTGTTCTTCGTCAACTCCAACAATATCCACTATCAAGCAAAAAGATTCACCAACATCTATTTTTACCAACATGTACGGAAACATGGTGAAGATTTGCTTCATAGATTTCATGATTTTGGAAAATATATGGTTTCCTAAGTAAAATTTCACATACCTATAATAGTGCATAATGGGCATCATTTGTGTCAAATAGTGAGCATATGCATAATGGGCTTTGTGTGGCATAAATCAACTAGACAGTAGGATTTGTGAGCAAAGAAAGTACATTAATGAATCCTCTAGACAACATGGTAATAGTTAATACTCATGTTTAGCATGTTTCCCCTTTAATGTAATAATATCCAATTTTGGAAGATTCATATCTCACAAATTATTTCAAAACCAGTGTAATTTTAGACCTCAGATATTGATATCATCTTACAATTCAAACTTGACTCTGCTAATGTGTGTGACTCCTACCTATAATATAAATATCCATAAATCTACATTAATTGAATCACTCACAAGAGTGTATATTATTGCCAAATATACCTCAACAATAGATACATATACATAATCAAGACATGCTACCAACTTATTTACTTTCTTTTCTTTAAGGGGGCATAATATATTTGTGGATGAGAGAATTCCATGATGAACTGGTCAAAGACCAGTTGGCTTAGGTGGCAGAAATAAGGAACCATAAAATCCACCTTTAAAAATTCTAGAAATTTGAACAAAGTATTCGAATGGGTCAAGATATTTTTAATTGCAATGGAAAACATTTTTGTACTTCATCAAGGCCATTTTTTTTGAAGTGAATCTATGAACAAAGATACTAAATTATATTACTTAGAAAGTATAAATCATTTTTTGAAAGGACTACTTCATAATCTAGAAAAAGTGTAAATCTTGCTAGATAATAATTAGTCCCTCCAAGTACGGAGTGAGAGGGTGGTTGCCTCTAGTTTCACCATTTTTCACCTCGTGAATTCTACTCACTACAGCGGAAAATTTTCATCACCGAGAAGTGAACATGTCATAGCATCATCAATTACTGCAAGATTTTCCAACAAGATTGTTGAAGCTTCATGTTGCTTTGTTGAAATAATTTGCTCCCATTGGTCTAATTAGAGTGTTAAGCTGGCCAGTAGTTAGATGCAAACCATTTGAAATTTACTGGCCATATAAAAGTAGAGATGTTAAACTAGTTTTAATGATGAAACTCACAAATATTTTGTTATGCTTTAATAGAGTGTTTGAGATTTATGGTAGCGCCAACACTTTTAATGGCAGTGAATACATTAAGAATAGCTTTCAAATAGATGGACAAATCAATAAGGATTCGGAATAGCTTTGATTGTATTGTAGGCACAATATTACTAATTAGATGTAGTAAATTATAAATAATATTGTCTGAAACAAGTATGGTTCCATCAGCATCAATTGGAATTGATTCATATTCAAAACTATAAAAATGGCATTTTCCATAATTTGCGTGGAGCTCCCCTTAATCTTTTTTGGCAATTGATTTATACCTATAGTAAAGAGATCCTTCAAAACTAAAGTTTAGATGAGTATTGGCTTTGATTGTGCAAATCAAGCTTGATTGGCTTTGGCATATAACTAAGATTATGAACTTATTCTCACTACCAGATTACTAAATTTACTTCACTACCATGGATGTTGTCATGCAATGAATCCCCATATAAGATGTGATTGTCTCCTAGAGATGCCATTTACATGTAAAATAGCAGCCCCACATGTTTAAAGTTCAAACTTAAAGTTGTTTCAAGCATTATGGGGCCATCTTATTCAATTACAAATGATTGAGTGTTAGTACTTAGTAGTTGTGAATGGGAAGAGCCAAATTATGTTCAAAATACAGAGATAAACCCATCTTCTGATACACATCCAAATTTTGCATGAGATGCAATATTTGAAACTGTTAAATACAAGCAATTTGTATGGATTGTATTTTGCTAGTTGCCTTGATTTTTTCCATGAAGATGAATTTCACAATTGGGAAGTTTACCCAATATAAATTGGTAGGGCACCTAAATCGGCAACATTCATACAATCTCATGTATGCTCCATTCAAATTATAGCGTGAAAATATCAAACCCTAAGCTTAGACCACTGCTAACTATTTTACATTTGATTCCACTAACTGTAGTCATCTCTAGATGATAAAAGAACAAGCTTCAAATCTTCCAAATCCATTACTAAATTTAGAGGTAGCAACAAGATCTTTGATAGTGGCATCAAGTGTTCAATAAGGTATTCATGTGTGCACAAAATCAATCATAAAAATCATGTAGTTCGGCAACAAATCATGTATACTCTTATGTAGGTAATAAACTAATCAGAAAGGTTCCCATAAACATGTTAAATTCGTTAATGTTATATGAATTGCACTGATAAAATTTATCAAATTTATTTTTAAGTGATCAAAGATCATCATTTATAAAGATAGACAAATAATTAGTCTTGCATTTGGTTCAATTACTTAAAATATTTATACAAACTAACTCATAGTTAATCTACAGTAACAAGTTTGTATCATCTGAATTTTATTTATTGAACAAATGGTCAATTTAACCTGATGCATTAGTATACTCTCCGCAATCAAATTAGAGACAGTAGCTCATGAGAATCAAAATTTTGCTTCTGTAATGATATTGTTGAGGTGTAAACCTTAACAGTATGAACAATACCCATCTCAAACTCAATATCAATCTCAACATCTACCATGATTTGAATCACTGGCTAGTGATAAATTCATAGGTTTCTCCGTGATTTGTGAGAAATAGGGTTTTTGAAAATGTTGTTAAATTTTCAAACCCTAGAAATCATTTTTCAGCGTTGAAAAAGGGTTTTAGAAAAGGAGTCAAAATTTCAAACCCTATAAATTGATTTTCAGAACATTGAGCGAGGGTTTTTAAAAACTAGTTGAACATTCAAGCCCTAGAAATTGGTTTTCAGAGCATTGAATAGGGGTTTTTAAAAAATAGTCAGAATTTCAAACCCTAGAATCGATATCAGAGCATTGAACATGAGTTTTAAAAAATAATTGAATTGTCAAACCCTACAATCAATGTTCAAATCATTTAATAGGGGTTTTGAAAGACTATGGAGGAAGCCATGAAGGCAGTAAAAAATTTAAACCCTATAAATCAATTTCAATCTGACTCTCTACCTCAATAGTATGAGCTATACCCACCTCAACATCCTGGGCAATATCACTAGGAGTGAGTATATGGATACCTAGAATTGATTGAAGAAGAGAAGATGATATAACATAATGTAAGATAAAATAAGAAGGAAGATAATGTATATGTATATATGTATGTGTTGGGGGGTTGATTTGATGGATGTTAAGTGTTTAAAATGTAAAGAGATTGAATATTATATCTTACAAAAATGTAGAGGGGGATGAAATTAGATGTGTTTATTAAGAAGATATAATGTATTAAGAATGATAGATTGATTTGCCTAGAATGTATTGAATCCCTTAACCTTAATTGAATTGTATTAATTAAGTATTGCAATTTTGATTAAGGAGAAGATAAGATGTTCCTTTTTTGTCCTCAAATGCTGAAATGGGAGATCCAAGTTGATCAACCCAAGAGAAGGGTTAATGCATAAATGAATCAACTATTTGGAAAGGAGAATAATAAAGGAGATACCTTAAATTCTGTTAATTATATGTATAGAAATGATATATGACTGTAATTGAAAAGATATGAGAAATGCACTAACCTTGAAATATTGCAGATCAAAGAATGTTGTTTTCTAAGGTCTGTAGATTGTTTCTGGAAAAACTGACAATTGATACCAAACCGAAACGCAGAGACGAACAAAACCCAGAAATCATTTTCTGTTCTGCTGTCATCTTATGAAAAAGGTTGACCTTGACCCATAAATGTCAACCCTGACCCAATAATGTTGACCCTGACCTGCATAGATCTGAAAGTGACTTTGTTTGCGGATCCTGAAAGTTTGTCAAAAAGGGTATCCAGATCTGGGTTTAAATCCACTATTTTGTACCTGTACCTACAAGAAAAAGGAGATTGTTTATTATGGGGGAGGGGTTTTCCTTGGTCAAACCCTAGTTTTGGAATTAACCTTAAATATATGTAATTGAAATTGCAGAAATGGACAAAGTAAATGCATAAATTCACCTTTCTTGAAAAAGTCCTTATGGCGGATTCGAATCCTTGAATCCACAAGTATGCTTCAAATGTAGAATGTAGAAAGGTAGGATGTCTTCAATCTCTTTCTCATAGATCTCCAACACCAATTCTTGAATGGGTTCTTGAATTTGGAATAGGCTTGGAAGAAGGTGGATGGAGAGATCACCAAAAGGGCACTTTGTAGCTTTAATCCTTCAATGGCCTCCAATGGATCTCCTTCATGAAAATGGATATTTGAATGGATGAATGCTTGCTTTAAATCTTGCTTGATTGCTTGCTTGAACTTCACTTGATAATGCTTGATCTCAATTAGGAATGTTTGATGCTTGATGATGGTTCTTAATCTTGCTTAGAGAAAATGAGAGAGAAAGCTTCCCTTTTATATGGAATTAGGGCACAATCTTCCAAGGATGCCTACATAGGAGAATTAAATTCCCATTAAAGCCTTTACCCCTAGGAGATGACCTATATTAAATATAATTTAGGAATCAATGCTTCGGAACCCAAAACAGCCGACCTGGAAGCAGGAAATACTTTTTGCAAAGGCCGACCTCCTGAAACTGTAAGACCCCCAGATCTAAACCCTGGGTCAAGGTCGAGGTTGACCCTGACCTAGGTTAGGGTCAAGGTCGACATAGACCTAAAATGTTGACCTTGACCTTGAAGCCCAGAATCACCAGTCTGTCATCCAGAATGCAGAAATTAGGCCTAAACAGGATGGAAAGAGGAACAGAACAGGGAGGAAGCCACGTCAAGATCAGGAACCCATTCAAGGCACTTGCCCTGACCCCAAACCACTTACTCGGAAGGCTAAACATGTCTACAATGGAAGTGCTTCCATTTTTTGACTATACACATAAGAAAAAATGAATTAAGGACATGACTATCTATCCCAAATAGAAATAAGGGAATAACTAGAGGCTTTAGGTGACACTCCAAACATTTTCGTTAAACCCATTCAGGAGAAAAATCAAGCAATACATATTTCACAATACAAACTTGTTTGCATATCATCACAATACTAATACTGTTAATTGCAGAGCACAAAAAAATATTAAAATTAATGATAAAATGGAGTCAAACCTGAATAAAAATATGTAGCTCAACCATAGCCTCCTCTTCAATCTACAGACTCCAATACCTAATCCGTGCAGACACCTTTTTCAAATGAAAGAAGGATCAGAAAGTCTAAGAAAGCCACTGGAAAAATATGAGGAAAAAACAAATGCACCAAATGAGTAGAAAGCTCAATGACAAACAAACATCACTCACCAACAGGTTGGGGGAGAAAATTACTTGAGATGAACATTGCAAATTGCAATACCCGCTGCGCCTCAACCCTAATTTGTGACATAAAATCACTCACCAAATGAGTAGAAAGCTCAGTGACAAACATACATCGATCTTGCATAGAACAAAGCTTAAGAGACTTAAGGGTCAAATAGATCTGTCCACTAACTAAGACCTGTGTTGTTTTCAATGCAGCACACAGAGCTATGTCTTCAAGTCTTCTCATACAAAATCGCTCATTAACAAGCAGAGGGAGAAAACTTGAGATGAATGTTGCAAATTTCAATACCCATTGTGTCTCAACCCTAATCCTCAAATCACAATCCCCAGAATTCACGGGAAACCCACGGGCCTGATAGAATTATAAAATGTAGTTCAAAAAAACCAAAAACCAGAATTAGAAATCTAATTCCACCTATTGGGTGGGAAGATGGTGTCGCCTAATTTAGTGTCAAAATCTGGTTTTCATGTCCAAAATTGGAATTGCATTTTGGCGAACCAAACAGCGGATTTGCCCCAAATGTGGAAGTTCTACACCCAATTCTGCCCCAATTCTGGTAACCAAACGTGCCCTTATAGATACCATGAACAACTAAAATGACCCATCAATGGTGATTTTTTATGCTCCTTTCATTATTCTAATAAACACTCTCTTTGTGATTGTGTTGATTTTAGACAATTTGTTCAAGATTTGGTTGATAGAAGTCTTCTTCATTTAATGCCATATATTTTACATTTTCTCCATATTAAAGAAATACCTTATCATATACTTTTCCTATTATGTTTCTCTCCATTATGCAAGCCTTCTTGTGTAATGTGCATTAAGGGCATCATAATAGGATGTCCCTCTTTCTCTCTTAACTGGGGGGAAATGTATAATTATTTTTCCATTTCTTTCTTCTCGAAAGGATCCATTATCTCTTTGTTGATTTTCTATTTTCTACTATGATGTGCTCCCATGTATGAACTTGTTGTTTAGGATCTTTCTCCTCAATGTGATTTCAATATCCTTCTTACAATTTTTTCCTTACTTGGAAGTACATATCTTGTATCATTTGGTTGACCACTAAGTAGACATCGTGTGGCATCCTTCCTTCTCTCTTTCTCATCTCTATGTGGCTTTGTATTATTTCATGATGGTACATCATTTTTGGTATGTGATACTTTTTTTCGCACAAGATACTAACATATTTTCTTAACAATCTTTTTCATGCCTCAAAGGGCATGTCTCTCATAAATAATCATCCCTATCTTTTGTGTCATTCATTTCTTTCCTTTATGACTTTCTTTCTTTATAATGTGATGTATTTTATAGCATTAATATGTTTGTCTTACATTAGGAGTTCTCTCTGGTTTGCAGCTTATTTTTCTTGGAAATGTATATCTATTATGAAGTAACTATCATTCATTGTGCATCACATATTTTATCTTCCCTCAACACTTGGGGGGGGGGGGGGGGGTTTNGGGGGGGGGGGGGGGGGAGTTTCATGTTTGTTTCCTCTTTTTTTTTCTAAGGGTCTACTTTCCCTAGTATAGTGGAATTTGTTTATCATGTGACATTATTTTCCTATAAAGAATTGTTCATTTTGATTTGGGATTCTCTCTTATACAAGAGGTGTGCATCCTTGATCACAACCTCTTCTTTATTTGAAAAAATATGTTAATTATAAACAAATTCCCTTACTTTTTGTTTCAAAGTATGTCATCCTTCATCAAGAATCTATTTTTCACCTAGAATTAGGGGGCTAAAAGGGTACATTTTTGTTCTCTTATCATCTTTGTATTGAAGATTGTATATATTTTAAAGAACTCCTCTTGAAGGTGGATGCATTGTGGCTAAGATCTCTTCCTTTCAAGGGTCTCTTCCCACAAGCGGAATATCCTTTCATGATTATCTATTTTATTATCTCTTACCTAAATTAATGGCATGCATTGTTGCTTTAAGGATATCTTCTTGTTCTTGGGAGTAGGTATCTTTGATTCTGTTTCCTTATGATTTCACCTAAGTTTCCATCATAAGGAGGGGGCATACATACAACCTCCCTTGTATATTATATGCAAAATTTTGTTTATTGATCCCTAAGGATACAATTCTTTCCTTAGGCCTAATCGCTTTTCAAGCCGCCCATGTGTGCAAAAAAATATAAGTTGCCCCTGTACACAAAAAATTCTTAACACACCCTTGTGCACAAAACATTTTTCAAGCCTCCCCTGTGTGCAAAACATTTTAAGTTGTCTCTGTGCGCAAAACATTTTTCAAGCCGCCCCTGTGCACAAATTTTTCAAGGTAGGGTTGACTAGCATAACACAGCTTGCTAAACCATCAATTTTCCTCTATCTCCTCTCTTCACATGGATCACCTAGCATAATATGACTTGCTATCGTACCAAATTTCCATCTCTATGCTCTCATGGCTATGCTAGTGGGTTAGATCATGGAGTTGGTATCATCTTTGGTGATACCCTTGCCCTTTCTATGTGATCACTTGTGCTCTTTGAATAGCTTTCCAGATATGATATTAGTGGATGAGACATTTTTTTATCAAGGTCTCTTTCACTAGTTGATTTGGAGTTTTTTTTTAGTACTAAACCCTTTTGTGTGTTGTGTCTTTTGTCTTTTTTTCCTTTTCCTTTTCTTTGTTTTTATGCCCATGTGCATGGATGTGGAGTTAATATCCTTTGTTTGGGGGCTTATATACTTGAAATTAGTGTTGTCTTAACTCTTTGCAATTCAACCATGATCATCTCTCTCTCATCATTATGTCTTTCTTCTATCTCGTCCTTTACCGTGAGTATGAGCTTGTCTCATACTCTTGCTAAAGTGAGGACTAAATGTATCATCCTAAAAAGTAATCACTTAATGTGTGCTCATTTGGGACCATTTTGTGCCTACTTTAGTGTTTTTTATATGGTAGGACCTCATATTGCACTTAAATGCAAAATCAATTCAAATATGATTTCTCCTCCTCCTTCAATCTTTCTTAAACTCGAGGTTAGATCTCTCTTTTAGGCATGATTTTTCCATTTTTCATCCAATCCCATAATGCATCTCCTCACCTAGGTCCCGTACATTTATTTTTGGATTCCAGAGTCTGTCCCAACATCTTGGAAACCTACATTTTCTTCCTCTACTCCTCACATTCTCCAACATCCTGATAAAATGATGAAGGGTGCTCCCCTTAATGCCACAACACATAACAGAAACAGAGAAGCAACAACAATTTGCAAGAACAGAAAATGGGCTTCTTATTATCTCCACGAATGTGAAATTACAAACTTTCAGAATTACAATATGCAAAGCCACATGGGCATTTCCCTTACAATATTCTGTAGGACAAAGCCTTGAATTATTACCCAGATCTACCCAGAACTGTCCCGAACTGCCTAAGACAACACTACGGGCCTTCTTTATATAGGCAATTTCCATCACCCGAGAAGGTTCCTGAAATTTAGCCCTTAGGGCCGACCAAACTTAGAATTATTTTATTTTTCATTTTAATACATCAAAGTCGACTCAAAATAACTTTTGAAACCCGAACAAAAAATTTTGAAGGAAAATTATTTTCTACTATTTCAGGTGGCCCAACTTCCAGAGACCATAAGTCATCACCAGTTGACCCGATTGACTATTATAACCCCATTTCAGAAATGCCACAAAGCGCTCTACAACATCAACTTAAGCAAGCTTCATTCAACCCAAGTTTCGACCTCATCCGGGGCCTCTAAAGCCTTCAAAACTGAGCTCAAAGTTTCTGTACCCTATTTTCAATACCGAAAATTTTCAATATCTTCAAAACTAGACCTGATCTAGCCATGAAACTT
>MU224858.1:10151140-10168544 GCA_018584345.1 Thuja plicata
GTTGTCATTACACCAAAATATCGACCTGTCAATGTTTGATACAACCACTAGACTTCTAGAATCCATAGGAGGTGGTTAGTCCCTTGTCATGAATCCCTAGTGGAGCATTGACAATTTTTTCAACAATCTCCCCCTCAGCGTTACCCAAGGGGATTCAAACCTTTGACCAAGCACTGATACCACTTGTTACAAGTGTGGTTGTCGTTACACCAAAATACTAACCTGTCAATGTCTGATACAACCACTAGACTTATAGAATCCATAGGAGGCGGTTAGTCCCTTGTCATGAATCTCGAGGGAAGCACTGACCATTTTCCAATAGGATGCACTTAATAGACCTAGATGTTTAAATGAAACGCAATGTGATAATGCAATGATGTTTGTGACAAGGATAATTATTAATGGATCTAGATACTTATTGATACAATGATATGTGTATATCTAATGATACCATGATGTAATGATTAATGCTAGATGATTATGTGTGTATTTCTATAATGAAATGAATATACTTATGTAACGATTGTTTAATCTATAGTGATGTAATGATCAATGATCCTAATGGAATGAAATTAAAATGTTTAATGATGAACCCAATTGAATTTAATGAATGTAATGATATGCAATATGAGATAATGAATCTAAAATGATTTAATAATTAATGAATGTAATGATGAATGCTTAATGATGATACTACTAAATGCAATGGTGAATGTGTAATGATATCTAAATGTAAAAGATTATACTAATGATATGTGATTACATGATATACCAAATGGACCTAATTGAAACATAATGAGTGAATCTATATGAATGGACTTAATAATGATTTATGCATTCACCCTACAAATTTAAATGAAATGTAAAGAGGTAAGTGAAAATGCATTGTTTTTGTTTGTGAAAGTCCAATATACTCAATCTTTAGAAAAATTGATGATGATATAACCTTGATTAACCCTCTTGTTTCTTTTCACTCCCCCCCTTTGAAAAAAATACCATAACAACTATAATGCAAGATTAATCTAAAGTGAATGCGAAATGCAACTAAGATTGTCACTTATCACTGAATGCATTTATTTTTGTTATTTTCATCATCGAGATTTTTGGAACATGAAAAGGTACAACCCTCACTAGTTAGACATTAAACCATGATTGTATGAATACCTCTTTCCTCAGATTTAAATAACAAAATTGGTACAACACTCACTGGTTAGATTTACAAACCATGGGAGTATGAATACCGCTTTCATCGGATTCAATGTTGCAAGTGGATTTTGGCATTAATATATGAGCAATCTAAATGTCCAAGGTATTCATTTGTGTAAAAAGACAAATATATGATCCCTATTGATATACAAATGTCCTTGATTATTGTTTGATGATCATGTCATTAGACTAACTTGCATACATCGAGGAATCAATCTTAAAAGCATAAATCAAGAAAATTTCATGTCTCCATCATTGCTTATCTAGTCCAATACATCATTGATTTTATAAAATGACATGATAAAAAAATCAAGAAACATATTTGAACTATCTTTTCTATTTGTTTGTTAATCCATTTTCTCACAAAAAGTTCTATCCATTTTTATCTTTGTTCGTATTTTTTGATTTTGATGTTCCAACTTAGCTTTTGGATGTGCTTAGCCTTGTGAAATTTATATGAATCATGTGTTTGGATGTATGAAGTTTTATGTTTGGATCAATAAACAAGTGTCAAAGGTTATGAATCTTGATTTTTGATGAATTGTATTGAAGTCTTACTTGTGTATGTTTCTTTGATGATCTCCATGAATTTTTAATTGTGCCCCCAATTGGATTTAACAATGATAATGGACCAAGGAAACTTTCAAAATTATGACGAAAGCTTTTATGTACAAATGCAGCTCTGAGACTTTATTATAGCTATGTAAAAATAACAAAATGCAGTGGGATATAAACAAGGATGGGGAAATGAAAATTCAATGCAACTAATCTTTGACTTAACTCAAGTCAAATGACACCTATTTACCAAGTTTTCACCACTTGGGTTTATTACACTTTTCTCTTTGTTTTTCTTTTTTCGCTACCAAGGCTCCTATTGCTAGGTTTTCACCAAGGCACTTTTGTCTTTTTATCTCTTTTTTTTGGATTTTCTTAATGATATATTTTTTCTATAGAAAATGATGCTTTTTATTTTGATACTCTCTCCTCTTATACTCTTTAAATGAATACTCTTTCATTTGATTTAGATATAAAACCTCTTTAGGTCTATGTTATCGATGGGTTCCTGGATCTCGTCTCCCTCACAATCAGCTAATGTGGATGTTCATATTCCATAGGAAGATGTCATAACAAAGGGTCATAGCCAATTTGCTTCAAATTTTCCTTTCTTTTCTCTTTCTGACTGATTTCTTGGATTATATCTTAGGATGAGGTCATCAACTTGGATTTCTCTAGGTTTGATCTTTTTCTTATAGTTTCAGGCTATCCTATTTTGGTAGCCTTTGAGATGATCATAGGCTTGATATTTATATTCCTCAAGTAACTCTAGCTCTTACAACCTGGAAACTCTATACTCTTAATATGTTAATATTCCATGTAATAAGACTCTTAAGGATGGAATTTTTACTTCTAAAGGCAAAACTGCTTCGGCCCCATCAACTAAAGAAAAGGGTGTGGCTCCGGTAGGTGTTATAATGCTTTTTATATAAGCCCAAAGTGTTGGATTTAATTGAATGTGTCAATCCCTACCTAAATCATCCACTATTTTCTTGAGAAGTTTAATTATATTCTTGTTAGAAGCTTCAACTTGACCATTTCCTTGAGGGCAATATATTGAGGAGAAATGTTGAATAACATTGAATTTATCACACAATTTCTTAACATCCTTGTTTTTAAATTTTTTTCCATTATACATAATTATATAATGTGGAATACCATATCTTCAAATAATATGATTTAGGATAAACATGGATATTTTCTTTCCAATCGCAGTTGATAGGGGTACAACTTTCACCCACTTTATAAAGTACTCGATGGCAGGTGTGATATACTTATGACCATTGGATGAAGGTGGATATATCATTCATATCAAATCAAAAACCCATTGATAAAAGGGCCAAGGTGTGGTTAATGGATTTAGTTCATGCCCTAGCACATGTATCAAGTTCCCATGATATTGGAGATTTTGAAAAATCTTAACAAACTAGCATGCATCCTTTTCCAATGTCAGCCAATAATACCCCATCCTAAGAAGTTTCTTATCTAAGGTAAACTCACTCAAGTGTGACCCACAAATTCTCTTGTGAATTTCTTATAAGTAAGTTTTATATTCCTCACTCTCTAGACATCTAAGTAATGTTCCATCAAGACCTTTGTGATACAACGTGTCGGTAATAATGGTGAAACAAGCGGATTTGTGTATAATATTTCTTTTCTCATTTCAAGATTGGTCTAAGGGTAAAGTGTTGTCTTTGAGATAGGTGTAAATAGGGCCATCCCAAGTAGATTCATGACACACAAGTAGGAAAATAAGTTGGTAATTGGGATGGTCGTATGCGGGTTTTACCAATTCCTCCACCAATAATTCATATATGTCCTTGTAATCAGGTATTTTTAAAAGTGAGGCTAGTGTTTCCATGGCATCAACTACTTTATTCTCTACTCTAGGTATTTTCGCAAATGTGATCAAGAAAAAATACTTTTTAAAGTCATCAATCATCCTTTTGTAAGGCATAATCTTTTCATCCTTAGTTTGACTTTCATCATTAATTTTATTAATGACTAATTGGGAATCACCATAGATTTGTATTTCTATAATTATCCATTCCAAATCCATTTTGAGTCCTATCACAAGTGCTTCATACTCTACTTATTTATTGGTACATGTGAATAGCAGTTTGAATGATTTTGGGATTGCGCAACCTTGTGTTGTAATGAAAAGAATTCCTGCCCCCAAGCCATGTTGAGTATATGACCCATCAAATCATAATTTCCATGTCTTTGGCTCACTAGTAAGGATATTTGCATCTGTAAATTCTACCTGAATAGGTTCTTCATTTGATATTGGAGACTCTGCTAGCTGATTTGTGATGATTTGTCCCTTGGTAGCTTTACAGTCCACATAATCAATGTCAAACTCACTTAATACCATGACCCATTCAGCTAGCCTCCCTGTGAGAGATGGTTTTCGAAAAAGGTATTTTAATGGATCTATTTTAGCAATGAGCTCAATTTTATGCACTAACATATAATATTGTAGCTTTTGAGAAACAAAGATTATTGCTAAGCAAACTCTTTCTACACAGGTGTAATTAAGCTCATATTTGACCAATGTTTTACTAATATAGTATATTTATTTTTATTTTCCTTTATCATCCTCTTGTGTTAACAAGGCCCCTAAGGAATTTTATGTTAGAGATATGTAAAGTATCAAAGGTTTCCATGGTATTGGAGCCATTAGATGTGGGGCATTTGCCAAATATTTCTTTAAAAGAGAAAATGCCTCTTCACATTTATTATCCCATTTAATAGAATGTCCTTATGTAGCAATGGGGTAAAGAAATGACATTTTTTCCGCTAATTGTGATATTAAACTTCTGATAGATTGTAGCTTTCCTTTCAAAGACCTCAATTGCCTTATTCCTTGGTGCTCCCATTTCCATAATATCCTAAACTTTAGCAGGATCCAGCTCTATTCCTTTTGTTAACACAGTGTATCCTAACAATTTCCCTAATTGAATGTTAAAAGAACACTTTTTGGGGTTTATTCTCATATTGAATTGTTCCAATCTTGTAAATATTTTGTCCAGTATGGGTAGATGTTCCTTTCTGGTATAAGATTTTGCAAGAACATCATCCACATAGTCCTCCATAAATGTGTGCATCATGTCATGGAAGATGGTTGTCATTTATCTTTGATAGGTTGCCCCAGCATTTTTAAGACTGAATGACATCACATTCCAACAAGTACCCCATGCACATGTAAAGGTAATTTTATCTTGATCTTCTAGAGCTATCTTTATCTGATTATAGCCACTAAAGCCATCTATTAAGGAGAACATAGAATGCCACACTGTGAGATCTACTATGGTATCAATGTTAAGAAGAGGGAAATCATCCTTAGGACATACTTTGTTTAGATCCTGAAAGTCTGTACAAATCCTTATGCTTTTGTATATTTTGGAAAGAGGTACTATATTGGAGATCAAGGTTTCATATGCAATAGGCCTAATAAATATTGTGTCCAAGAGTTTCTTCAACTCTGCTTTAACCAATAAGGCTACATGTGGATTCATCTTTCTCAACTTTTACTTTACTGGTTTGGCTCCCAGAGCTATGTTAAGATGGTGCATTATTAGAATTGGATCTAATCTCAACATATCAGCATAGGACCAAAATTCACTTATCTTTCTTTGAAAAAGTTAATGAATTACTCGCTTTATTGTAGACAAAGATGTGGCTAGATTAATGATTTTTGGTTCTCCCTTTGTTCCAATGTTTATCTTTTATGTTGGCTCTATCAATATTGCTGATCTTTCTTCATAATGGGCAGGCAAAGTGTCAATTCTCTCATCCTTGTGTGCCTCAGTTGGGTTTTTACCTTTGGATACATCATTTATTTCTACTATTTTTGGATCTAGTACTGCCACATTGTGGTTTTCACCACTAGAGCGTTCAATTTTTCTTGTGTTTTTATTTTTCCTTTTCTTACTAAAAAACTTGACACTTCCCCCCATTGCTTCCTTTGATATGATTCATCAGTGGAGGAAGGTTCAACCATGTTTAAGTATATGGCTATGGAATGGTCATCTTGGAATGTTGGTATGTCACTTGTCTCGAGTTGTTCCCAATCAATTAATTCAGGATGAACAAGGGGTAATTGGGAAAGCTTGGGTCCATAGGATTTAGGGTCATGATTTCATTTGTAGGCTCATACATTGTATTGCTCAAATCAATGACATGTGTTTCCTCGAGATGGTCCATAGAGCTAGGATCAAAATCTTCCTCACTAGAGTCCTCTCGAGGTTCCCATGGGAAAAAATGTTGTACATTAAACCTAGAGCTAGATTCTCCTAATAAGGAGGGCACATGAGGGTCTCCTACCCATTCTTGACTTGTATTTGGAATTTCCTTTGGTGTAGAATTATAAGAGTGGATAACATCAATCTATTTGTAATAAAAATATTCCTCGGATAATGAATCCCATTATATTCATTTGAATCATCCTCACTGTCTAAATCTAACATATTGATGTGTTCATAAGAATGAGAAAAAATGTTTTTTTATCATAACCTTGCTCAAGATACCCAATGCCTGATTTTTCCTCACTAGACCTCCATATGGGTTGTATAGGTTCCAATAACCCTTTATTTATTTTTCCTAAAGGTCATTTTCCTTGGCAACCCATTTTTGGAAGAAGCTCTTGATTAGATAAGGAATGAGGAGAAAGAAGAAACCCTTCTCTTGTGGATAAAATCTTGACTACTCACAAGAAGAAGACATAGATATATTAAATGAAAGAGGAGGGGATGAAGACAAATGATAATGCTTTTAATCTAAAATAATCATAAAAGAGGGTTCTTTTGGTTTCAAAGGGGATTTAATGCCTTATTCCATGCACCCAAGACTGCTTCCTTTGTATCCATATTTAGAAATAATATTGAATCTCATTCCATAACATGATTCTAACTCCTCGATAGGGGGAGGATCATCAAGAATGGTATAATCAATAGTGTTCACATGATCCCATAACAAAAGAAGAAGAATCTTTGACAAAAAGTGTGAATGATATTTTTGGAATGCAAAGGTGGATGGGGTTAAATTTATATTATCTAATGAAGGAATATGTAAATTCAAAGGAACCTATTTCATCACCAAGAAATTCATTTGATTTAGAAAGAGATAGAGAAGGAGAAGGGGTCGACTTAGGACTCTCTACTTTAGGGGGATCTTTTTCCTTAGGAGTATCTTCTTTAGGTACAATTTTCTCATGGACCTCATTTTTAGCAGGCACCATAAGGTTTGTTATTATCATATTAGAAGATAATGATGTAATATAGTTCTGAAAGGTAGGTGTAACTAAAGCATGACCGATTGCTGAAATTTGGCATAAATGCATGGCATTAGGATCAAATTTTTTTGTAATCGCCTAATTGTTAGCAACAAACTTAACAAGACCATGAAGAGTAGACCTAACCACTCCAAAATCATGAATCCAAGGTCTATCCAAGAGAAATTTGTATGGTAAAGGCCTTGGTATAACATATGATAATGTTGGAATAATAATTGGTCCAAATTTCTAAGGTAAAATAAATGTGCCTAAGTTTGTCTTACCAGTATTATCAAAAACATGAATAAACAAAGAAAATGTAGTAAGAGAATTCAGATCCACCTTGATTTTATGTAGTAAGTCTAGATTACAAACATTGATATTTGAACCAGTGTCAATGAGAGTCCGCATAATGTTGAAATGATTAAAATATACAATGATCATTAGTGGGTTCGCTACATTCCTTATTTCGAGAGGTGGGAGTTCACATGGATAAAACTTGATATTTATGGAATCCACCCAAATATGATCTATCAATGCATTCACACCCACATGCCTAGTATAAGAAGGTAACATGATCTTTTGAATAGATTCTTGAAGTATACAATGATAAATTAGAACAGTTTGAAGAAAATCCAATAGCAAGGTTTTAGTGAGAGTAACATGAAGTTGCTCGATAAGATCATAACCACTTGGTTGCTTAGTTGGAGGTTTAGGTTCTTGAGGAATATTTGGTTGAGACGATGGTAAATAAGTTGGATTATTAATATTTTTCTTATTTCTACAAGTTTTGTGAGTATATGATACCATTCAAGAAGTAGGATCCATAGACTTTGTTGTTGAACAGTCTGGATAATTGAGAGGGGGTGAATCAATTGTCATAATTTTTTTTCTTAAACTTAATTAATTCAGAGAAAATTTAATTCAATTAGATAAATAAAACATATATGAAATCACATAAGAACACAATGCAAAATTAATACCAAATTTATGTGGAAAAACCAAGACGGGAAAAACTACAGAGAATAATAATTCTTAAACATGAAACATCGGTTAAGATGATTTTTACAAGGGTGGCTCACTATCAATATGCTCACTATAGGTAGGCTCACTTCCAAGCTATCACAACCTTGATACAAAATAACTAATTACCAAATAGTCTCACAATCAAAACATGAACTGATGGAGCTGCATTTATATATGCATGGATTCAATTCTAGTTAAGAGCACAATAATTGTTTGCGGAAAATATGGTTAGGAATCTTCTACTAGACTTCTCCACAACCTCTTCACACAAGCTCTGTATTATTGCTTATTATATATCCTATTGGTGTTTTATTTTTGTTAGCTATCCTTTTCTTTGTCGCGTTATCCTTCACCTCCAATCATCTTTGCAATCCACATCAACCACATACATACTTTGGATCCAAAAATATGTTTTATATATATATATATATATATATACCCATAGAATAATAGAAATCCAAAATAAGTCATCTTAGCAAATATGTCAGCTTGAAGAATAATTTGGAAATATTCATTAAGGATCACTATGCTAGCACTGAACCTAAAGGATAGGTTTCACTTTAAGATTGTCTATCCACATTAGCATGGGACCCATAATAGGTCATACATAAGATAAGTTTGTTACATATCATAATTACTGAAGGATAAAGAACTTTGAGGCCTGTAAGATATATTTCGGTGTCAATGGGAATGCCACAACCAAGAACATGTCTTGATAGACATTAAATTCAATACCAACTAGAGGAACAAGATTAACAACATCTGTACAAAATCTAAATGGAAGTGACATACCAAAAACCTGTAACATATTGCATGAATTTCCATATAGAAAAGATACCCAAAATAAGCTTTGAACACAACAACCAATACCAAAAGGTTAATCTTCATTATTCTACACTAATTATCTTCCATTGTTGTCCCCAAAGAGAATAATGATAGATTAATATTGTGCAACAACACAACTCATAGCACACTATATAGGATAGATCAATATTGTACATCATCCAGAGCACAACATTTTGGATCACAAGCTTTGACATCAATGACAACAATTCCATGTCATTTCAACAATCTCCCCCTTTGTCATTGATGAAAAAAAAAACTCAACAACTCCAAAATGCCAAAAAACTCCAAAACTCCCCATTTGTCAAACTTTTTTTTCTTTGTTTTTCTCTTCATTTTCTCCCCCTTTTTGTCATCAAAGGAAAAGGGTCAAACAAGAACATTCTTAGGAAATCAAGTAAAAATTACACTTCTCACAAGAAACAATTTCTTGTACCTTTCTTTTACAATTAGAAGTATCTTCTTCCAATCTTGCACTGTAGATAACATTTTAGCACACATATTGTCATGTAGACCCAACAAATCAAATGAAGATGATAGAGAAAGATTGTCTGGAGATGGGCACTATTATTTGCAATTATTTGCATCATAAATTATCCTAGGCTTGACCTCAATAATTTCTTTTACCGACCAGAATGTTCTAACCAAGGCTTCTCATTGTCTCTTAATAAATAAAATCCCAACTTGCAAAGCACCAAATCTCATTCTTTGTTTTCTATTTTTATCTTTAAAAACTATAAAAAAAATCCAATATCATTCAATTTAGATTCAATGGATTTAATTTTTATTCTAAAATCATCAACAACATCGTGCCATTGGAGATAATACTTGTAGATGTCAGAAATCTCTTTAATACATTATTTTGTCTCACCAATGCTTTTAAAGAATTTTTGTTTGGAATTGACACATCTTTTCTCAATCATGGTTCTAATTTTAAGTCCTTCAGATCCTTGCTGCATCAACCTTTCTTCAACAACTTCTATAAGATCATCCAACAAAAAGTTAGAAATAGTAGAAATAACAATACCCATTTTCAGTAGATAATCAGCTATAGTGCCTTCAATTCTAGGGCTATTATCCAAAGAGTGGGCATACCACATTTCACTAATCTTATTCAAATCACCTTCTTCCTACATGGAAATAATTTCATCTAAATCAAAATATTCAAACTTACATGAAGGCATATATTCCTTCTCTTTCTCTTCTGAGATTGTAGTGATGACATATTTTCCCTTAGTTCCATTTTTTCCTTCTTTTAGGTTTTAAAGGGGAACCGTCAATGAAAACCTATAATTCCTTCTTACCAGAGGAGGAACCTCCCTAAAAATGACTAAAAGGAATATCAACAGATAATATCAAATCAGAGCACAGATCCAATTGCAATGATTAGAAATAAAAATTTCATGCATTTTCTTTATCTTTCATATATTCCAAATATTTGTAAACTTGATTTTCCGACAGGGATGTTAGATAACAACTCAACATTTTTACTTGATAGTAATAAATTTAGAAAGTAGAATACTAAACACATGAGAAAAGACCCAAAATAAAAATAATAACCCTCAGCTAGAGACATTATGATATTCTCAATTAGATTCTCCATTATTAGACTACACAAGTCAAATTGTTCATTTTCCTTCACAAACATATGTGCAAGATACACAACAACAACTGATGTAGAACCTTCATGATTTCAAAAATAGATTTTGTAAGTGATACCATAAGCAACGTACCTGACTATAGGATCAACAATGGTGTTTATCAGTAAAGCTCGGGGGTATTTATCAATACTAGTAAGTTTATTAGCATCATTTTATTTCACCTTCTTCTTCCTAGGGAGTTCACCAATGCTACACAATCCAATAAAAACTTCAATGTCTTTCTCAGTGATTGGATAAGGTTTGTCCAAAAAGATGATGCCATCCTTAAATCAACTTAACATGAATACGATAGATTATTTGTCTGTAAACTAGGGGAATTATCCCTACATATCCATACCCAAGGTTCTAATTTTTACAACTCATCAACATTCAACCCAAGTTCCATTTCCCTTATCTTCTGATGATCATATTTGTCCACTTCGACCCTTTTTAGTTTTTGAGAGATACTATCGCTCGATTTTATGACAACCAACCTGGATTCCATAATTTTTCTTGTCTTAGCTTCTTCAACTCCTTTCGCTCTGCAACACATCATTTTATTCTTCATAATATGTGAAAATGATTTGAACCTATACCATTTTATCTTAATTGGTCATGATGATTTTGCCTCTAAAAAGCACATTGACGATGCCAATAATTGTACTTCACTTTTCAATCAAATAGATTAAACTAATTAAGTTGAAAACACGTTGTACATTACTTTAAAGAGGGGGAACCAAGAATATATGCTTTGTAAAACTCCCCCTGAGCCAAGGTAGTTGGCACAAATTCTAGAAGTACTTGTACTGGGATCTGGTGTCACAGATGAGTTCTCTTCACATGTTTCCTTTTTCTTCCATAGCATGACTATCTTCTTCTTAGATTCATCTGATTATGCAACTGTCTTTTTATTTTTAGACTTTTTTGGAGCAGTTACATATGTGCATGTATTAGAATAATGTACAAAATGACTACATTTGTAACATCTCATATTCCTTTGTCCTAAATTTATTGAGCGAACTCTTGATCTGCACTGATTAGCTTTGTGGTCCTGACATAAATAGAAATTATCATGAAAGAGATTACTCATTCCATTCATTCTATCCAGATTAGTTAATTAACTTCTGCAATGAATTTCTTTGTTACCAAACTTGTGACAGTTAAAGCATTGAATGTCATGTTCCTTCTTACTTCTACACTCTATAAACTTATGTTAGAATAATTGAAAGGGGGGGTGAATCAGTGGCCTCACAAATTAATCCAGTATCAACCCAAAAACTTAGTACCACAATTATAAGCCTCTATTTATCTTCAGTCCTACAAGATGTATGCCTTGAAATAATCTTATCAAATAACTATTGCTCAGAGTTCACTATTAAACCTTATTCTTAATCTTTACCGATTAGCAGTCTAGCATTTACCGAAATACAGTAAATAGCTTAGTGTTTGTCGATCAATCCTATTTTAGTAATGTGTAAAGAAAAACATCAAAGCAATGAACCATAAACACATTTGACACATGGATTTTTAATGTGGAAACCCTGTTAAGGGAAAAAAAACTTGGGATTGGTAACCCAAAATTTTCACTCTTCTGAAGTGAGCTCGGTGAAGAGCCAACCCTGTTAAAGGTTACAAACACATTGTTAAGTGTGACCTTGTTAGATGATTTATCACTAACAATTTATCACTTGATATCTGGCATTCACTATGCTATCTTCATGATAAACCTTTTGATACTCCTTGGAATGTATCTCAATATATAAAGGATGGTTAAATCCTGCTTGGTTAAGAGACTTTCTGATCCAATGGTTAAACTGAAACAGTATATGATTTGTTCATAAATACAACTTAGACTTGCAGATGTTTAGATCTATTGTAAGCTCATAATACCTTTCTGATCAATTTTTTCCTTTAATACCTTTGCTCCACTTCTTTTTTCTCGGTGATGTTGTGCTTCTCTATTGCTCGGTGTCCGCAGAAATCTTTAGCTCTGTTCTTTAGCTTGTTTGATCAGGTCTGTATGAAGACTTATTTCTTCATCAGTATTCTCTTCATAATCCTCTTCTCTATTCACCCCTTAATTCATAATGAATTAGTTTGTCTCTCTTATAGACATAATTTCACCATTTCTAAGTCCTTGACTTTCTTTTTCTTGGTATGATCCGCAATTCTCACCATTCTTGCTTTAAAGCTTACTTCAGTTTTATCTCGTAGATTTCTCCTTGACAACTAGAATAAAACATCTTTAAAACTCTAGCTTATCTTTGGCTTTTAACTTGTCGATGAAAACAATGTTATCAACCAATTAACTCCATATTTAGCTCCTTCCAGCTAAGTATTTTTCCATTTCTAAACTTTAGTTCTTTTCGGTGTTTAACTCCTTGTTAGCTTAGGTCTTGACTTTAGTTGTCCCCGGGCATCTCTGTCCGTCGGAGTTGTCTATCTGTCAGGTAACACTGTGGTTCTTCCCTCCGTAATACTTGATCAGGTATCTTGATCGGGTATCAGTGTGACTCCTCTCTTAGGTTTCTCTATCCGTTGGGGTGCACTATCCATCGGTGTTTGTTTTCACTTAGTGCGTACTAAACTCTTATGCATTACTGATAGCATAACCTTTATCTCTCTGGTTCTTTGAAGTCTTTGACACTATGTATATATAACCAATCAGATTATATCAAGTTGACATCAATGACAATACAATACATAAACTGATTTAATATTTTGCATTAAATTTCTATAGCTCAGTGATCATCAAATTAACATCTTCAAAAATTCAATCAGTTATAGTTCATCAATCTCTCCCTTTGGCATTGATGGCAACATACTACATTACTACTAATACAATATGAAATATATCATTTGTAGTTCATCAATCTACCAAAATTGTTCTATAACTGATACAAATGTCTGGCTCTCAGTAAGCTCCTCTAGCTTAGATTTGTTTCTTGCAGAGTACTTTCTTCAATCTTCATTCCCTTCACTGGATAGATGTAGCAATCTTCTGATTCTGTCTCTCCCTTTGATGTAGAATCTCTTCTTTGATCATCTATTTTTCCTTTGACAGCAATAGATATACTCTCTCCCTTAAGTCATCTCTCCCTTAGGATACTTCTCTCCCTTTAAATGGTTATGAGGGATATTTCATATGGATATAATCTCTCTCCCTTTGACAGAAATGCCAAAGTATATCCTTCCTCCCTTTTATAATATACTCCTTGAATTTCCCTTTCCATCAACATTACAATGACTCTAGTGTTCGGTGTAGATAAGTACCTTTCTGTCTACTGATGTATCTTTGTAGTCCATTTCTTTGCTTGCATAAACATGAATGATCTTCTAATTATGTGTAGGCTGATGCAACCTCCTAGTCAACTTAGTGACTAATAGACAAGGGTCGGACCCCTAGTCTCTTTCTCAGGTACTCAAATGTATCTTTAGGTAATGGCTTTGTGAATATGTCATCTAATTGTTCCTTGGATTGAACATATTCTAGTATCACCTCTTTCTCTTTCACTTGTTCCCTTAAGTAATGATAATTGATTGCAATATGCTTCGTCTTAGCATGCATGACAGGGTTATTAGAAATGTTTATTGCATTGGTATTATCACAATAGATAATTACTGGTTCAATAATTCTCATATTCATACCTTCCACTGATTGTTTGATCCATGCAATGTTAGAGCAATTTGTAGCAATGACCACATATTCTACTTCTACAGTGGATTGTGAGATGCATCCTTGCTTCTTACTTATCCATGTGACAAGTCTGTCACCCATGAAGAATGCTCCTCCAATTGTGCTCTTTCTGTCATCTAAGTTTCAAGCCCAATCAGCATCTATATAGACTTGAAGCTCAAATTTTCCTTCTCCTTTATACCATAAGCCATAGTCCTTGGTATTCTTTAGATATCTCAGAATTCTTTTGACAGTAGTCATGTGTGATTCTTTGGGATTAGCAGAGAATATTGCAACTATTCCAACTGCATGTGCTATATCTGATCTAGTATGAACAACATGCATGAGTTTGTCATTCATAGATCTATATAGGGTCTGATTTACCTCGGTTGAATTATCTTCCTTTATCAGCTTGCATCTGGTTGCCATAGGTGTTCCAACTGGCTTGGAATCTTCCATCTTGAGTATCTTCAGCACTTCCTTGATGTATTTGGATTGTGTGATATCTATGCCTGAATCTTGTTGAAGAATCTATAGACCAAGAAAGAATTTGTTCACCCCAAACGTTGACATCTCAAATTCTTTTATCATTTCATTAGAAAATTATTTACATAACATATCATTACCCCCAAATATGATATCATCAAAAAATATTCTAGCAATCAAAATGATATCATCAGTATCTTCTTTAAAATACATATTGATGTTTTCACATGTTCTTACAAATCCAATACTTATGAGATAGGAGTGAAGTATTTCATACCAAGATCTCGATGCTTGCTTCAATCCATACAAGGCTTCGTGTAGTCTACAAACCATGTTTCTCTTGTTAATGATCAACAAACCCTTCTGGTTGTTCAATGTATACCTCTTCTTCTAGTATTCTGTTTAGGAATGTAGATTTTACATCCATTTGGTATACCTTGAATCCTTTGAATGCAGCATAAGAAAGTAGAATTCTTATTCTTTCTAGTCTAGAAATGGGTGCAAAGGTTTCTCCATAGTCAATAACTTCTTCTTGTGCATACCCCTTACATAATAATCTTGCTTTGTTCCTTGTGACTTCTCCATTCTCATTCAGCTTATTTCTAAATATCCATTTGGTACCAATGACATTCTTGTCATTTGGTCTAGGTACTAATGTCCATGTTCTATTCTTCTCAATCTGTTCTATCTCTTCATTCATATCATTGAAGCATTCTTCATTTTCAAGTGCAATATTAATAGATTTAGGCTCAAAATCACAAATTAAACATCTAGTGTTCAGTGACTTACTTCTTGTTCTCATTCCATCCTTTTTGTCTCCTATGATCTGGTTCCGTAGATGGTGTCTTCTGGCATACTTGGCAAGTATCGGTTCAGCTCTTTGTTCATCATTCTAATCATCATTTTGACCTTCATTCTAATCTCCATCACTCGGAACATCATTTTGAGCAATTTCTTGATTTCAGTGTTTGCAACCTGATGGGAGAAATCCACTATTGCTCGGGAAGAGTGTCACTTTCTTCATTATAAACAAACCTATTGTAGTCTTCTAGTTCTTTTTTTCTTTCCTCATCATTTTTCTCAGCAAATTCATCTATTTTGACATTTGCACTCTCAATGATTTTGTTATATGACTTTTTAAGACATTTATAAGCCTTGCTTTTGGTGGAATACCCTAGAAATATTCCTTCTTCACTTTTGGAGTCAATCTTTCCATTTCTATCATCTTTAAAAATATAACATTGAATTCCAAAAATTCTAAAGTAACTTACATTGGGTGTGTATCCATACCATAGCTCATAAGGTGAATTTTTGGTGTCTTTCTTCAATTGAACTATGTTTAATGTGTAGACAATAGTACTGGTAGCTTCCCTCCAAAGTGTTTGAGTGATGCCTTTTTCTATCATCAATATTCTTTCACAATCAACAATGGATTTGTTTCTTCTTTTAGCAATCCCATTTTGCTATGGTGTTCTTGGTGTCGAAACCTGTCTTTGAATTCCATGCTCATTACAAAAGTTAGCGAATTCATCAAAAATAAATTCTCCTCCTCTATCTAATCTTAAGCATTTTAGTTCCTTGCCACTTTGTTTTTTTACAATAGCTTTATACCATTTAAACATCTTGAATGCTTCTTATTTCTATTTTAAGAACATAACTGTCAGCATTCTAGAATAATCGTCTACAAATAGAATGAAGTATCTATCACCATAGTAGCTCTTATTTCTCATGGGTCCACATAGATCAGTATGGACTAATTCTAGAATAACATTAGATGTATGGGTTTTTCTCTTGAAACTAGACTTTGTCATTTTACCTTTTTGACAATTCTTACACATGACATGGTCAGGCTTTGACGTGCTCGGTAAGCCTCTTACTTTCCTTTTATTGCTTATCTTAATCATGTTGTCAAAATTCACATGACATAACATTTTATGCCACAACCATATGTCTTCATTTCTAGCCATTAAACAAGTGGTGTTAATATCATCAAGATAGAATAGGTTACCTTTTGTCTGTTCACCAGTTCCAATCAACCTTCCTGATTCATTAAATATCTTTGCCTTTTTGTTCTCAAATGCAACTCAATGACCTGTGTTATTTAGTTGTGAAACACTCAATAGATTATAGTTAAGTCCTTTTACCCAGTATGCATTTTCACATCTGATTAGATTATTTAACATTATGGTTCCTTTACCTTCAACCTGACAAGGTGAGTCATTACCCATTCTTACTAATCCACCATTATAATACTCAAAAGTTTCAAACTTTTCTTTATCCCCAGTCATGTGGTGAGTGCAGCCACTATCTATAATCTAGACATCATTCTTACTAACCTTAGATACGAGTGCAGTTTCAACATATCTTTCCTCTTTGTCTGAATCATCCTTCATGGCAACAAATACCATCTCAATATCTTCGTCAAATTTAGTGTCAGTATTTCCAGCTCTGTTCTCAGCCAGGTAACAATCTTTCTTCTCTTTGTCCTTGTAGTCTTGGTTATCTCTTCTGTAAGATTTTTGGTTGCTTTGGTAATCCCTGTTATCACCTCTGTCAAACTTCTTTTCATATGGTCTGTCATTGTTTTTGTCTTCTTTTCTTTTGTTAGGACATCTAGCAGCAAAGTGTCCAATCTCTTTACAATTAAAACATACCAATGGTAATTTACCTTTGTATCTACCTTTTCCTCTCTGCAATCTT